>JAMKQA010000203.1:0-35777 GCA_024699735.1 Posidonia australis
TGTTTTGCAAAGAAAATTGCATATGGTTTTAAAGGAATGAATGAAAGAGATTTGTAGGAATCACAAGGGAACCAGGACTTGCCGACGAGGTAGTGAGACCTCAAGATAGGTCGGGGACGTGTCCTTGGTGAATGTGGTTGCCGAGTTTGCGGTCCGAGGTAGGAGCCTCGAGATTGTGGTGGAACTGTAGGCCCCGGGGTGAAAGAGACCCGGACTATCCTCAGTGCCGGTGCTGTACGGGGGTGGGGTTTGAGTCCCCAGTTACTCGGGCACCAGGGCGTCCCTAGGACGTACTCCGTGCTTGTACCAATGAGGGTACATTTTGAGGCTGCGATCGGGGCGGTTGAACTCCAGTACGGGGTGGTTCACCGCGGCACTACAGTGTGGGTGTGGTGACATGGAATCCTCACCAGCTGCTTGTGGCCAGGTCGATCGCTTGTGGCCAGGTCGATCGCCTGTGGCCAGGGTGATGCGACCAGTTATGGAATGGAATATGTGGATTTGTGTGTGAGACTAGTTTCTAGCCCGATTTGTGGCAAATTGTGCCTATGGTTTTTAAATGATGTTTTGGGCTCGGAAACTAGATGAAATGATTTGTTTCTCTAGTGTTGAGAATAAAGGTTTATGAACGAGCATGTGATTTTGAAAGAAAAGAAAAGAAAGTTTGAAATACCATTGTTTTCCATGTTTTCCGATTAAACATGTGGATTTAGAAATGGTTTGTGGTCTAGCAATGGTTTTCTTTGGCTTTTAGCGCTGTTTTTGGGTCGCGTACTGGGTGACATTCCTGTCACTCACGCGTGTGTTTTCTTGTCCCCTTGTTTCAGGTGCTAGGGTGTAGGAGTAGTTCTAGTCTGGTGCATCTTCTCGAGCCACGATTGCCGCACACAGGTCTGGGTGATTAGCTTTAATTATTTTATTTCTGCTATTTGATTCCTTTAGCTGTTCTTGTACTATTGTGTAGCACTGGGGTGTTACATATAACAATCAGCATGTTTAAGGGCTTCTAGGATTTCATCAGCAAATCTTTGCTCTATGATGAAGTTATGTATGACCATTGAAGCAACGACGATCCTCACTTGTGTTGGGTACGGATAAGGAGCCATTAAATTTAGTATATTCCAACACTTCTTAAGAACCCCAAAGCATCGTTCTATGACATTCTGCAACGATGAAAGCATCATGTTAAACTGTTCCTCACTTCCGCGGGGAGCAACAGCTTGATACTCCGGTAAATGGTATCTTGCACCACGATAAGGAGATAAGAAGCCTTTCCTATTAGGATATTCAGAATCAACCACATAGTATTTGTCTGTGTTAATTTAATTGAATGTGAGTAAAGTAAGCAATTCAACACATAAACAAATGTGTAAAAATAAAAATGAAATATCATATGCATACCCTTTGGTGGAAATGGGAAATTGTTATTTGGATCATAAATTGCATGATTCAATACTTTACAATCGTGTGTAGTACTCTCTCAACCAGCAGAAACAAAAGTGAATCTCATATTGAAGTCACACATATCAAGAACATTTTGTGCGCAACGTTTTGGATTCCTTCCACTTCTAAAGGCTAATTGTCGCTCTTTTGACGGAAGTGCATGAATATGGGTGCCATCAATCGCCCCAACACAATCTTTAAAAAAAGGATAATATTTTCCACCCGCATAATTTATAATATGTTGTGGGGTTACATCCATATATATTCTCTTTAGATCGAACGATTACTGGAGCCCATATACATATTGTATCTAATACAGTATTCACATACCGACTAATAGTCGCACCAGAATGTTGCAATCGACTTTGGACAGTTCGATTTTTATGTCCATGAGCAATAGTTTCAAGAAATATCCTCATTTGTTCTTCAACAATAACATTCCATGTATCTTTTAACAGACCTTTTCCTCTCAAGATAGTACATAGTCGAACAAACACTTGAGGTGGTAAACAACATGAGTCGAAACAAACCCTATCATGTCCATTGAGCATATTATGGATAATTTGATTCCCAGTGAATGGAGTATCATGAACAATGTTCTTCTTAAGATAAGTGTTAATATAATATCGTACACATTCCGTTATAGCAAATAATATCATGTCATCAAACTCCTCCTCATTCCAAAATTCTTTCCATTGATCACTTTCCATGTCACCCAATTTAGACATATATATGAAATCCTCGTCATCAGATGCCATTTTCACTTATTTCAAAAATAACATGAAAAGTAATAAGGATACCTATATAACATTTCAATTATATACAAGCAAAACATTACTGAATTTATACACAATACTGAATTTAAACAAACAACATTATTGAAAACAAGTATACATATATTGTGACCATGCCTAGGCCCGGGGCCGATCCAACGTGGAGTCCAGAGGGGAGGAGGCCATAACCATGCCAAGATGGTGAGGTCACGAGATGGGATGGAAATGGAAAGAAAAGAAGTCGCCACCTAGTATTTTAAGGGAAAGATGAGGAAAACCACAAACAAATCACAAAAAGTGAATGAATGAGATGTAAACATGAAGGCCAGATGTCTACTAACCAGAGGACGGGTAAGGATTCTTATTACGCACGGGGAAGGTGTTAGGCACCCCCGTACGTCCGAGAAACTTGGTCTTTCTAGTCTGATTCGCTTGCTAGAGGCTGAATGAATGTTTGCTATGCCTAGATTGTGTTCTAATCATGCTGACGTGAGTGCCAAGACAAGACTGGATGGATGTATAAGAGGGTACGTGAAAACTGTAAAGAAATCCTCGTGAAATGATAAAATCACAAAGTATGACACAACAAAGAAAATCACATGAAATGACGAGGTTTCTGGCAAGAAAGGCTCGAGAAATCATACAAGTCTCAAGAATGTCAAAAATGGAACCGACTCAAGTTGTTAGAATCAAAGTAAGCATCGCAAAAATCAAGGTGAAAAAACTGCAAAGAAGTTCACATAAAACAAGAAAACTGTGACATGTGAAGAAATTAACATAAAATGATGATGTTTTTGTAAAGAATGGTTTGGAAAACTATACTGATGTCAAGGGGATCGAAAATGCAACAGACCCAAATCATTAGGAATGCAGAAAACACCATAGAAATCTAAATGGAAAAATTGCAAAGGAATCCACATAAAATAGGCAAATGGTGAGATGAGAAGAAAATCACATAACATGACGATGTTTTTGTATAAAATGGTCCAGAAAACCATACTGTAGTCGAAAGGATAGAAGGTGGGGTCAACCCAAGTCATCGGAATCATGGAAAAGGTCATGAAAATCAAAAAGGAAAAATAATCCGTGGTGGGGCCAATGTCGGCCTTCAGGCTTGTTAATGGAAGCCCTAGGGCGATGAAATCCAAATCAAATCGAAAAATCCGAAAACATGGAATAAAGATAATCAAATCAAATATTCAACAAAGGAATCCGAAGACAGATGAGAGAAAAATCCACAGAAGAATGCATGAAATGCAAACTTATTCAAAAAGGATGGATCAATGTGTAAATACAACAAAACTATGTAAAATGCATGGAAATGTACCTAAATGGGTAAAGGATGCTAAGGAATGCCTTGGACAGAGATTATGCATGACTTGGTGCAATAACTAACACACATGTGCATGAATTGATGACATAGGGGCAATTTGGTCATTTCAGTTGTCAAATATGATAAATGCATGCATGGGGATAATGCATGGTCTAAGGTATGCCAAAATGCATGACAAATGCTAGGAGAGAAGAAAACATGCAAAAGAAAAGCTCTTGAAACAATAAAACAATGTAAAAACAATAAAGGACAAGTATAGGGACCAAAACGTAAAATTCACAAAAAAGGATGAAAACTGGATCAAAATGCACTCAGAAACTTCTATCCTAGTGTACAGATGATGGATCAAAGGAAAATATGACACTGGGATATAAGAATTGTACTCAGATAATTTCCTAAAAACTCAGGGTCTAATTTGCAAAATGCACAGAAAGGAAACGTTTATGGTTAAAAATATGTTTAAAAAGTTTTGTTTGGATGCTAGGATGTAAAATTTAATGAAAATGTGGCTATATGATGTTTCATGTGTGAAAATTATACTTTTAGTAATTTCTTGAAAACCTAGAGTCTATTGTGCAAATTCCCACATAGGGTGCAAATATGACAAAAATGTGAAATCAGATGTTTATTTATATTTGAAACAAGGTTTTTTGATGGAAACTTTATTCAAGTGATGATTTTACATGTACATGTGATCAATTAATGTGAAACATATTAAAATGTGATTTAAAATGCAATAAAAACTATCATTAATGATTTTAAAAAAACTTCAGGGACCTAGATATAAATTTTCCTGTTTAGAAACATTATTGATTAAGTTCAGGGACTGATTTGCAAAATTTCAGGACCAAAATGTGATAAAAATCAAGTTTTTTTACATGGTCAATGTAATTATGGATATTTTTAAGGTCTAAAATGCAAATTGTACAAAGGAATGTCTTTTCAAAAACTCTAGGGGCTAGAATGCAAAAGCTCAGGACTTAAATGCAATGAAAACTTAATCTCAAGGGTTTAAGTGTGATAAAACATGTATGAATAGGACTGAAATGTAATTAAAATTTAAACAGGTCAAAAAGTGCAATATTCACAATGCAATTTTAAATTATGAAAAGTCAGGGGTCACAAAATAAACTTTCAAGACTCATTTGCAAAGAAAACAGGAATATAGGGGCCAAACTTTAAAGAAAAAAAAATATATGGGACTAAAATCAAATTAGCATTTAAATAGGAGAAAACATGCAATATTTACACAAATAATAAAAAGATGAAACTTATTTAAAACAGGGGCTTAAACACAAAATCACAGGACCTAAGTGTAATAACAAAGGACTTAAAAGTAATAGAAAAGGACCTACATGTAAGGAAAAAGGACCTGGATGCAAGAACAAAGGACCTGAAAGAAATTCTAGGGACCTATATGTAATGATAATTAGGACCAAAATGTAATTATTAGAACTTAAAAGAAAAAATTCCTAAATCTAATTTATTTCGAAGATCGCTGGCGAGAACTCCGGTGAGCCCCTAGTGGCGGCGCAGCGGTGGTCGGAGAAGCAAGGGGACGCCACGGCGAGCTTCGACTGTAGGTTGGACTGGGGAGGCTTGAGAGGCCTCCCCCACCTCGGGCTCCGGCAAGCAGCTGTCGTCGTTGGAGAAGATGATTGCGGAGGCGTCTGGAGGCAGTGTGGAGGCTGGGCTGTCGCGGCGAGCATCGGGGAGCCTCTGGGGAGGCACGGCGGGGCTGTGGAACTTCGCGGATGAAGCTGGAACGGCGTGGGGGCGCTCGCCCCATCTCGGGCTTCGGCGGGGCATCCCGTCGATGTCGGGGGAGGGGCTGCAGCGGCGGAGGAGGGCGGGAAACGGTTGGGGAAGCTCCGGGGGCCCGCAGCGGTGCTCCTTGGCATTACGGGAGGGGCTGTAACGGCTTAGGTCGCTCCGCCCATCTCCGACTCTGGCGATGGGTGCAGCGGCGACGGCGGCAGTCGACTGGCCACAGGAAGTCCCCCTCTGAGTGACGGTGGCTTAGGGAAGAAGAGGGAGGAGATGAGGGGGATGGAAGGCCCACAAGACCTCCTCCAAGCCAAGAGGTCTGAGACCTCACCGGTGGTGGTGAACCCACCACTGAAGGAGGAAGAAGGCGACACATAGGGACTCTAAGCCCACTAAAACTTGACCCAGAAGGCTCGAATGAACTCTACAGACGATAAAAGTGATATGTAGTGCCAAATGGGAAAGGATTTACCTAGATGGTGGCATGGTTGTCCTCCAGCGAAGCTCGACGGCGGCACTCCTCTGGGCTGATGCTTCGGTGGTGTTTCAGTGAGGCTCTTGGGTTGCAAGTGAGTTGACGGAGAGGCTCTGATGGTTGGGAATCGATGGGTCTCTCTGGATCAGGGGCATAGAAAGCTTGGAATGTGGTCCTCCTCTCTCCGGCGATCTCTATTTTTTGTTTCTCCTCTCAGCTTTCTCCAGTTCAGTCCAGATCAGGTCCCTCTCTGTTGCGGTCTCTCTAGCTCTTTAAGGAGTGGAATGAGTGAGAAGGATCGTGGGTGGTGGTTGCCATTGACCTGATCGTGGGAAGGAGGGAGTGGGAGGAGTGATGGTGCGGGGAGGAAGAAGAAGCACTATTCCTTTATTTTTTATTTCCTAAGTCTTCAATCAAAATGTGGTTTGGGCTTAACAGGCTGACTTTGGGCCTTTTGGTTTTGTTTTTGATTTGTTTTTGGTTTTAGGTTTCTAGGGTTTTGTTTTACTATTTTGGTTTTGTTTTAAGTTTTGATTTTGTTTTAAGTTTTCTTTTTGATTTTGTTTTAAGTTTTTGATTTTGTTTTAAGTTTTTGATTTTGTTTTGGTGATTTTAATTATTTGTTTTGGTGATTTTAATTAAATTTTGATTTTGTGATTTTGAAGTTTAATTGTTTTTAAATTAGGGTTTTTAGGGGTTTGAGTTTAATTACATGAGATTTTAAGTTAGTTTCTTTTGGGATTAATTAAATGATTTAGGGTTTTTAGGATTTTAATCATTTTAGGGTTTTTTATGATTTAATTAATTTGGGGGTTTTTTTGTGATTTAATTTGTTGGTTTAAGGTTGGGATTTTCAGGATTTTAATTATTTTAGGGGTTTTTTGGGTTTTGAGTTTTAATTAGAATTTTTAGTTTAAATAAGGGTTCTTTGGGTTGTAATTAAGGGTTTTTTAGTTTAATTGGGGTTTTTTGGTTTTAATTGGAGTTTTTTGGTTTTAATTGGGGTTTTTTGGGTTTAATTTAGATTTTCATTGAAATTAAATGGATTAAAGTGGTTTAAAATGGATTTTATTTGATTTTGACTTTAATTAGGTTTTTCACTTGATTAATTTGGAATTTAAGTGGATTTTGTTTGATTTTGATTTTTAATTAGTGATTTTACTTGATTAACTTGGATTTTTAAGTGGATTTTGTTTGATTTTGATTTTAATTAGGGTTTTACTTAATTAATTAGGGTTTTAAATGTTTTTAGGTGAATTTTGGTTTTAATTAGTGGTTTTTTGCTTGGTTTATGTTACAGTGGGCTTGTGTGGGCCTACTAGGCTTGTGTGAGCTTGAGTGGGTCTAGTGGGCTTGTGTGGGCCTAGTGAGATTATGGTTTTGATGGAGTTAGGGTTTAGGAGTGGTGGTTGCTACTAGAGCATCTTCCAAAGGAGCCTGCTGTCAAGTGACTGTAAAATCAGGGTGTCTACATATATATAAATAATACTGAATTTAAACAAACAACTGTAAATGCAAGCAAACCATTACTGAAAACAAGTATACATTACTAAAACAAAGAAATGGGAGACTGGTCAACCCAATTTTAAGAAAACTCATCCTAGATCTCCAAATCCAAGTATTTAAACAACTGTAAATGGCATTACAGAAATACAACCAATATTTAAACCAATACTCAAATTAAATAAACAACTGTAAATGCAAGCAAAACATTATAGAAACCAATACTCAAATTAAACAAACATTACTGAAAATAACTATACATTACTGAAACAAATACAAAAAAATGGAATGTTAAAAAGAAAGGAAAAAGGAGTGAGGCCATTGCTCTGTAATGTGAACGGATTGGCTAGCAATTGAGAGGAAATTTGCTGCCCACACACCATTACCTGGCTATTTAACAAAAGCACTTATATGGACCACCACATCAACAACATCTATGGTAGAATAATGTGGATTAAGAATCTAAGATCCCTATTTCAGAATATAACATGGTGAACTGGGAATTGATTGGGTTAGGTGTTACTAATTCACAGTAATAAGTACTAGACAAATGGAGAGAGGACTTTGCTGCTTTCCATAACAAAAAACACAAACATGGACCTTTACAGGTGAGACTTTATCAACTTCCATTTATTTGTATGCCATTGTAAATACATTGTCAATGCAGACTCTAGCAGAATTACACCTACAAATAGAACTGTTAATCATTGTGATAAGAAAATGACTGATAGGGTCATCTAAAGGGTCCTATTAGTAGAATTACAACTAGAAATAAAACTATTAATTAACATGATATGAAAATGACAGATAGGGTCATCTAAAAGGTCCTATTTTAGCCACCTAGTTAGGAACTCTATCATAATCTTCTCAAAAAATTAATTTCATGTAGGCATTTTTTTGCATTAATCAAATATTTAAATTTATTTTTCCATGATAATAAAATACTTTACATCTTTCATCAGTGATTTCATGTCTTCTGAATTGTCCCAAATAAAGTTTGATGTAAACGGACAACAACAGCTAAATGGAACAAAACAATTATATTCTACAAATTATACAACCTACCAATTAACTTATGTAATATGTAGTTAATGTATCTAGGACTGCTCATCGTCAACATGACACAAACTGAAGCATGTATATTTCCTTCTTTTTTTTTGAGAAATGATAGGATTTTAATTATAATATGAAAAAATCAAGAGGACAAGCCAACATATGGAGTGTCTACAGGTTCAAAAATAAAGGAAAACTACATCAAATAAAATTCATCCAACAATCCTCTCCCCTAGACAACAGGGCACGACCCTAAAATCCTAAAATTCTCCAATAATGGGAATTGAAGCAAGTGCATGAACAAAGAGCTATATGTGAAGTATTGACTGAATGAAAAAAAAAACCAAACTATTGAGAAAATTATAACATCAATCACTAGGGAAACCCAAAAAATGTCAATGTCAAACTTAGAAACCTCAAAACAAATGAACAATCAGCAACCCAAACTATTTATTTAGTCGTAGCAAACAGACCAATATAATAGAAAGCTCAACAAAGTGAGTCTCAACCATTACCCTGTGTCTGAAGTGCTGTGAAAAGAACCTCCGCCGCCGATGAGATATGCCCTCTGGGTTGAATCCATCGTCGATGAGATGCACCACTGTTGTCGTCACTGACAGGTACGGAGAGGCTAGGGTTGAATCCAACTGAGGGGCTAGGGTTTCACCGCAGGAGAGTACTAGAGGATCTATTGAGAAAGGTTGGATGAATGAACAATAAGGATTTGGGTGAAAACTCTTTCGTAAAATCAAATGGCAAATCTATAAATAATAAGGGCATTTCTATATAATTAATTTAAAAAATTAAGGCTACAAACGTAAATGGATACCTCATTTATTCAGCTTCTGCCAAAAGCTCAATTTAGCCAGTTCTAGAAAATCATGTTTTTACACATAGTTTTAGAATCCAAAAGCTATAGCTTCTGTGAAAAATGGACTCTGAATACTCCGCTTGGAACTACTTCTGAGATATTTGATGGTTTGGTAGAAGCTAACCACTTAGAAGCTGTCTATAAGCATTTCCAAATGGGGTCTAAAAACAAAAGTGAACCTAAAAGAATAAAATAAAATCTAAACCTAAAAAGATAAAATAAACTAAAAACAAAAGCGAACATAAAAGAATAAAATAAAAACCTAAAAAGATAAAATAAACTAAAAACAAAAGTGAACCTAAAAGAATAAAATAAAATCTAAACCTAGAAAGATAAAATCAAGTATAAAAGAATAAAACCAAAATCACACCTAAAAGAGCAAGTAAACCTAAACTGAAAATCCAAACTAAATCTATAACACAAACCCAAGAACAATAAACTCAAATATAATCTACACCATAGGCCCTACCCAAACCCTATCCTTTTAAACACAAGCCCATACCATAAGTCCAACCACCCATGTAAGGGGGAAAAAAAAGAGAAGAATAAAATTGGAACGGGCGAGAGAGGAAGAGGGAAGCAGCCGCCGTTCTTCTTCCACGTTGGAACCCAACTCAGCCCACTTCCTTGGCCGTCCACCATCTCCTCTAGCCCCTCCCACCATCTCCTCTAGCCCCTCCCTTCTTCCAGCCTTCACCACATCCCAAGCAGTCCCTGCACGGCCCAACCACCACAGCCTGAACATCTAGCAAGCCCACCGCTAGTTACATGCCAGGAAGGACCAAAGCCAGTCGACCACACAGGTAAAACTTGAACCATGTCATGTTCAAGTTCTCTCATTGTATGCTGTGCTTCTAGTGCATTTCTTTCATCGGATTTTACCTTGTTTTTTCCTTTTCCGCAGGCATGCATGCACGGACAGCCCTTCACCATCCGTTTCCTCTTCCCTTTCATGCAACTGACGTCCTCTATCCATCCAACTCGTGAACCCAACTGCAACCACATCCCTACAGCCATCCATCACATCTCCGGCCATCCTTCAACACCCACCACAGCCGTCATCCATAGCCTCTCCTCCAAACGATCACCGGCCTCCTCCTTTCCGCGTGAACCCAACAAAACCAGCCACCCCCTTCCCAACCATTACATCTGCCTTAACCCTAAGAAGCATGGGGGTAGAGAAGGCCGACCCGCAGACCCACCTCCATGTCGAAAACCCGCCATCGTCCTCCATCCGTC
This sequence comes from Posidonia australis, assembly GCA_024699735.1. Taxonomy (NCBI): domain Eukaryota; kingdom Viridiplantae; phylum Streptophyta; class Magnoliopsida; order Alismatales; family Posidoniaceae; genus Posidonia; species Posidonia australis. The sequence continues at coordinate 10,458 of JAMKQA010000203.1, forward strand.
CTCCCTGCGAACCCAACCAGCCGTCGCACAGCCACGTCCAACACCCATGCACAAGAGAGAAGGGGAGAGACCGCCTAGTAGTCCTATGAGAAAAAAGAGAGAAAGACAAAGAGAGGGAGGGATGAGTCAAGAGCCCTTCCTGTTTGAACCCCACACCAAACCATCACGGTCGGCAGTCCCATGCGAGAGAGAGGGAGAGAGAGAGCAGCAGTTCATACCATCCAAAAACCTGGCCTCCATATGAGAGAGAGAGAGAGAGAGAGAGGGGGAGAGAGACTACCCGTTCCCATACATAAGAGAGAGAGAGACAGCCCAGTAGCCCTATGAAAAAAAGAGAAAAGAAAAACGAGAGAGAGGCACATAAGAGAGAAAAGATAGAAGATTTTCAGTACAATTTTCCTGTAGGCTCTGTTGTATTGATTTTTATTACCTACAGTAGCGATTACAATGAATAAAATTGATAACATTCTTGTTCATTGTTATTTTGATTTTTTCAACGATTTCTAGGGTTGTTATTTGTCCACCAAAAGGATGGAAACTATACGCTTGACAACAATGATATAGTTCTTTAGGATCCACTATCTGAGTAGAGTGAACCTGGGCCAGTGCAAGTCGTCTACCACTTTGTCTCAGTTGTGATTACCAGATTAGGGAACCTAAGGTGTCTTGGGAACTTGTTTCAGACTTCACTTTTTCCCTTGAGTCTGCAACAAACCCTAGTAGAAACTTGATATCTTGCTGTTTAGTGTTTATTTATTGCTTTATGATTTGCTAGGATCGACCCGTAAGGACAGAATCCTGTGTTATAGGCCCCTCTTTAGAGAGACAGACCTACAACCTAGGCCCTCTTAGTGGACCCTAACGAAGGTCAAGGAGTGGTACCAAAGAGTCTAAATCCTACTAAGTGCCCCCTAGAATTCCTGAAATCGACTTCACCCTTGCTATAGGAACCTACATGATTGAGCGAATATAGATTAATCAAGTCATTAAATAAATATCTAAATCCATTAAAATCGGCATTTTCTTTGAAACTTGATTGCTTAATTAGGTTTGTTTGATGTCTGATCTGTTCAAGACAGATATGGGTTGCTGGATTAGTCTGGGGAACGTGTTGCCAAATTGAGAGGTGACACCCCTCATCGCCCAATAAAGCGGCGACGAGATCTAACGCCATACAGAGAGGCGATGTCAAAAGAACGACTCTATTTAACTTGTTTGCTGAATGATGTGTGTTTTGAGCATGTTGACATTTTGTATAAACCGCCGCTTGACCTTGCATATTATCTGTTTGAGCATTCCTTGTCCTTGATTTACATGTGTTCATGTTAATTTAATCTAATAAGCTTTAATCGTTGTTTTCTTGTCTTATCTGCATCAGCATAGCTGTAACACTCGTAAAATTCATTTTGTAATTATTTACATTTTAATAAATTTTATTCCTAGACGAGTGTTACTATTTCGATGCCCGTTGTGAGGATTTGTGCTTTTGGACTTGGGCCTCGTTGGCCGGCTTCTATTTAAGTGTCCCTGTGCTTGATTGGCACTCTACATTATGGTAATGTGCTTGTGGGCCCAGGGGTGGGTCCTCGTGGGGCCCGCGTTCGTGGGCAGTTTGTTGTGGCTGGGGGGTTGGGCAGAGTGGCCGCTGTGCTCGTGCGGGGTACCGGTGGCTAAGACGTGTAGGTGAGCATGCTCCCAGCTACTACGTGTGCAGGCTTTATAAGCCGCTCACACCGCACTCCTCCGTCACTCATCATCGTCTTCTCCTTCTTTCTTCTTCTTTTTCTCCTCCACCTCGGGCGCACTTCTCTTCTTCCCCACCTTCCCTTCCCTTCCTCCCCACTCCTCCTTCTCCACCCCATTCTCCTTCCACTCGTCCTCCCGTGCCTCCCCTGTTCCCCTGTTTCGTGCATCGTCAGAGAGAGAGAGAAGCGAAGGAACTGTGGTGGCTCGTGGCAGCCTGGGGTGCTCAGGAGTGACGTCCCTAAGGTCGTGGAGTGGTAGTGGACGTATGAGGGTCGTCAGAATTCACTGGAGTCGGTCGAAGATCGTTTCAGGTATGTATCTCCAATTTGATGCATAGAAATCATGTAAAATGATAGAAATGCTTAGGATGCATGTAATCTAGGCTAAATTTAATGTTCTAGAATTTTTAGGAATTTATGGTGGTATTTATGGATATTTATGGCGATTGGTGTGTTTTGGGTTGTTTTGACCTTTATACCTTTGTGAATTTATATCTTGATGCCTAGTGAATGGATTTTAGTTTTGTTTGTGTAGATTTGGAGTAGACTCGAGGGTCTATGTCTTATGTTTTATGAAAAATTTTTGGTGTTTGTTTAGAAGGCCCGATCGGAGGTCCCAGTTGGGGCAATTTCAGACTACAAGGTATGGGCCATTTTTTGTTTTTCGCAGAATTCGACATACCGAATCATTTTTGTATGCCGTTTCTCTGTCAGATTAGGTCCTCTGGTCGAAATTCGATCATCTGAGTTTAGACAGTCGCACAAATCAGGAGATTTCGGTCGACTGAACCATTTTCGGTATACCGATTTTAGCCTGAGTGTTGACCATTGACCTGATTCGGTCGTCCGATCCAGATCGGTCTACTGAACCAGAGGTTTTCGGCATGTCGAATCAGGGCCCAAATATTTTTATAAAACTTAATTTTCAAGAGTTTTGCGAATTGGTTTGTTTTGTCCCATTGAAATGGGATTGCGGGCTGTCAGTGGTGGTCCATCGAGACACCTGATGTGCCGTTTTACTGAGGTTTTGGAAGAGTTTTTAAAGATATGAAAATAGTTTTGAAAATGATTTCAAAAGAGGTGAGTTAGCAGGTTTGGAAAATGGTTTTCCTAGTTTTCTGTGTGTGGACTGAGATAGTGTGGGACCGTGTCGTTGGGACCAAGGAATGTGACGACATTCTTGGGCACGACTCTCTGGTTGAGGTCAGTGGCTGAGATACCTGAGGCTGAGGGTCGTCAGGTTCTAGAGGTATGAGACTGTCGTCTCAAGGCTAGGCTTGTGGCTCGCGGGTTGAGGCGTCTTATGGCATGATGGGAGGTATGATACTCCGACTGTCGCTGTGAGCACTGAGGCTCGGGTGTTGTCGGGTGTGGAGGTATGAAACTCTTTCCTAAGCACCATGTGTGGAGGACGCCGTGAGGAGGCGTAACCTGTGGTGGCTAGTGTGGGTGGGACACGTGCCCCGTAGCTGGTAGCGTCCTGAGTGATAGGATAGCCTTCCCAAGGAGGGGTTGGCTTTGTGAGGGTTCTCAAGGTGGGAGAATCATGGGATGGTGGTTGGCTCCTACACAGGATTGGCTTTGGTTGTCTGGCACCGGACTTCTCGACTCACTGTGTGTGGTTTTTGCCATTGAGGGCCTTTGCTTGTGATTTTGGGTTGGTAGAGCCTTGGTTGTGGTTTTGGCCAGTGTGGGCTTGGTTTGAGAGGTTTTGAGAAAATGGTTTGCGAAATGAATTTAAAAGGAAAATTGATTATAGTTTTGTTTTCCGTGGTTTTCCTTTGGGGTGCGTACTGGGTGACTTTTGTCACTCATGCATTTTCCTCGTATTTTTGGTTTGCAGGTGTAGGCATGTAGAGGTTTAGCATAGTGCATATAGTCTGGAGTCTCCTAGCCGCACACATAGGTTCCCAGTAGATGATATTTTTTTGTTAGCTTTTATTTTCCAGTAATTTAATTTGTTTTAAATTATTGTGGAAAATGTAGGACGTTACAATAGCATTAAACATCGTGCCCACTCAAGCATACATAAATGACATTCATGCATTGCATATCGCCCAAGGGCATACAGTAATTGGCATTATCGCCTACATCATGTCTCGAATCAGATTTCATACATTGCATATTGCATATCGCCTAAGGGTGCACAATAAAAAACATTCGTGCTAACATAATGTCTCGAACATGGCATACATTGTTTTCCATCACGTTTCTTTAGGATTTCTCGCATCCATCTTTAGGGCAAGGATGTTTATTATGTCAAGCTCTTGAGGATCGTCGATCTAGAACTCGTACAGCGTGACTGAGCATTAGGTTGCACGGCTCTTACCTCTTGCATTTCATTTTTTTTCACATGACGTGAAGCACACATCTATTTTAGACACAAGTAAGTATACATTCTCATTTGCCACACAAATGAGCAGAAAAGCGTAGAAAGACCGATTCGTTGGACGTACGGGGGTGCCTAACACCTTCTTTGTGTGTAATAGGAGTCCTTACTCATTTCTCTACCCGCAATAATCTAACTGTTATCTATTGGCATTGGAGTCATTTCTTTTTTATTTATTGATTGTTTGTTTGCTCTTCATTGCATTGCATTATTCTAGTTTTCCTCGTCTTCCTGTTAAATAGACTAGGTGGCAACTCCCTTTATCCATTTGTTTTGTTTTCATGTGTTTTTTGGTATTTTCATGTCGAGCGTCCCTTTCCTCAGGACTCATCGCCCTCACCGTGGCCCTATCGGTTTCTCCCCCACGTCGGCATGGTCACAACTATAAATAAGAAAAAGAGAATAAATACTTTCTTCATCCTTGGTGCTATATGATGTGGGATAAGGAAGCAAAGACATGTGTTGAGATCGAAGGCTTCACTAGAGGAGGGTGAATAGTAATTTAATGAATAATTATTCAATTTTAATATTTATTTGGCAATTTACACAATTTCAATCTATTAACGAGTAAACAAGCTAAATTGAAGAATTTGGATATTAAACTACAACATAAAAAGAAAGGAGATGAGAGACAATGAATATGAACATAATGATTATAGTGGTTCAGCCTCCTTGGCCTAATCTACTCTCAAATAAAACCCCTCAAGAGTTACTTTAAACCTGATCTTGTTCTGGGTCAAGATCGTGTTGTATGAGCTCCATAAAAATTGTGGCTCCCTTCTCACAACTAGAGAAGAACTTTTACATATGGATTTTACGACTCTTTTTCTACTATCTCCCAAACTCAATTTGGCTAAGTGGATAGATGGAAATAGAGCTCTTCTTGCCTTGAGAGTATTTCTAACAAAATAGGAATGGAATGCATGGAAACTTATGTAGCTTGAAGCTCTATATTTGTAGGAAGTATTGGTGTGTATTTAGGTGAAGAATGGAGGCCTATTTAAAGAAAGACATGGGTATAAGAATATGTCTAATGTTTCTCTAACAGTCATTAGTTCTGTACGTCGAAATAATTAGGTATGCCGTTTTAATTCCGATTTCTACAACGGTCGGATAATTCAGTAGATCTGTGAATTTCGGTATGCCATTTTGGTCATTTTTAGGATTTTAATTAATCAACCTGATTTCAGTATACTGGGTAATTTTAATATGTCGAAATGCCTTGTTTTAGCCCAATAATAGGTGTGATCTATGAATGATGAGTTTTAAGTCTAAGATTATTTTCTTAATGTACTATAAGGATATTTGGGAAACTTTTACAAGATCATAGAGTACAAGATATTACAATTACTTAACACTTGATTACAATAAACACTTGATCATCAATCTTCAATGATCTTCACTTGATTTTGCACATGTGGTCTTTCTTTGTCCATGAGAACTCTTCATTAACCTATTAAGAAGGTTAGCTCACAAATATGTTTTGTTATCATCAAAATTAAAAGCCAGCTAAAAAGCCAACAATCTTCACGTTTTTTATGATGACAATACCACAAGTATTTCAAAGTTAATGAAAAATTAATCTCCTCTAAGATTTTTCATTTTATATTTCAATGCTCCCCTTAACTATATGAATTTATCAAAAAGATATAATTCAAGTTAAATATGCAGATTTAATCGCTTTGGAATATCTCATAAATTTTCTCCCTCTTTTTGTCATTAGTAAAAATTATCTCCCTTTTTGTCATGTCCTAAAAATTTATATGATCAAGCTTAAACCCTTTTCATCTTTAATTGCACTTATTCTTATATTTCTCCCCTTTTATCTTAATCACAAAGAATAGAAAATATAATAGTTTTCTACCCCTCTTATCAAAGATGTTATTCAATTTAAACAACAAAACTAAAGTCATAAGATATTCAATAAAAAAAATCATATTTAAAGGTAAAGTATAATAAATCATCAAAATCAATTTTTATGAATGATATTTAATCATCTTCTTAAAAAATATATTCATATACAATTAAAGTTTTTATATCAAAAGATATTCAATAATCATCAAGATCATGAGTAATTTTTATATGTTACCAATTGTTGGATACCAAATGTAGAGATTTATACCAAACATAGGGATTTAAGATATCAAGTTTATCTTTTAAATTCAATGTTAAGCATATGACTCAATTATGCTCCCTCTATCAACAAGCATGGGCAACAAAATATTTTCAGTAAAGCTCCCCCTCATTTTATGAAATTGATAAAAATTCACATTCATATATCAAAAATGTATCATTTTGATTTTTGACAATCAATATTTTTCATTTTATGAAAAGGATGTTTATGCATAAATTTTGAGTTTAAAATGTCAAATATAATATCAAGGTATGATAATGTTCAATGATAAGCACAGACCATGATAAATGAAATTAAAATCAATAGTCATAAATAATCGATCGACCGTTCAAAAACGCTTTACTGAAACAACAGATTTTTGAAAAAAAAGGGTCGTTCGTTCCAAAACGGTACACCGAATCAGTGAATACTCCAAAACATAAAAAAATCATATAATATTATGATAAATGATTTTCTAAATATTTTATTTTCCAAAATACATGACTTTAGCACATTTTTTATTTAACAATTAATATTCAATACGAATTTACATAAGGATTTAAAACATGTTTTTTGAATGAGCTCACTAATATTTATCAATTATTTTTAGTCCCAATCCTCTTCTCCACCTTGGAGAAAACAAGCTCAACCATTTAGTAGCGACTTTGGTATCCATCTTATTTTGGGTCCAAAAGGGTTAGTGTTATTATTTCTTATCTTTGAAATCCATTTTCCTCTTTCTTTCTTCTTAATAACAAATTCATATTTTTCATTATTTATAGCTCTAATAAATCCATTTTCATGTGGAATGTCATTTCTATGCATATTTCTATTTTTAAATTTACTTGGATCAATGTTTTTCTTATTATTGTAAGTTTACTAACATCATTAAGCAAACTATTACTTTTGATTTTTAATGATTTCCAAAACAACAATTCTCTCTTTCATAATATTCAATTCATTTTTCAAAACTTCATTTTCTAATTCAAAAATTTTATTTTTACTTCTCAAATCATCATTTTCTTTAAAAATAAGTTCTTTTCATGAGATAGATCAATAAAGCTTTTGTGCATATTTTTATACTTACATTTCAAAGACTTATGTTTTAAATAGATCTTATTGAAAGCATCAAGTAATTCATCAATTGAAAAATCTTCAATAGTATCTAAAGTTGATACCCCAATTAATATAGCTATGAAACATAAGTGAGCTACTTTACCACCGGATGAACTTTCTTCAACGATTGAAGTATCATTATCATCCCAAGTTATTTTGAGAGTCCTCTTTTTTTTTGGTTTTTATTTTCTCCTTCTCTTGAATTTTTCCTTTCTTCTTTAAAAATGACTTAAATTTGTTAGTAATAAAGGCAAAATATTCCTCATTAGAATCATGATTCGATAGAGGTATTGAATACAATATTCCTATTTTCTAGAACTTTCTCTATTTCTTTCTCAATCATTTATACTTCATAGGAAGTGAGATTTCTTATGAGTTCTTCCATGGAATATATAAAAAAGATTTTTTTTATTCTTTAATAACGATTGTCTTTTTAACCCAATCAGGAGTAAGGGATCTAAGTATTTTTCAAACTAAATCACTTTAGGGAAATTCTTTTTCAAGTAACTGTAAATTATTTATAATTTTAGAAAATTTAGTAAACATATTACCAATGGATTCATTTGGTTGCATTTTAAACATTTCATATTTATGTACAAGCATATTAATATTTGTTTCTCTTACTTGATTTGTACCTTCATGAGTAACTTCTAAAATATGTCAAGCATTATGAGAAGTGCTACAGTTAGAAATATGATTAAATTGATCTTCACTAATAGCGTAAAATAAGGTATTTAATCCCTTAGCATCTAATGTAGCTAGTTTCACTTCATTTTTAGTCCATTCTTTATACCTTTTCTTACTTGGAATATATCTATTTACAACTATATCCCACAAATCAAAATCAATAGATTTTAAATATATTTGCATTCTAACCTTCCAATAATTGTAATTATTCCCATCAAAATATGTTGGCCTATGAATAATTTCTCTCTACAAAATTATTATAAAATAAACTAGAAGCCATTATCTAGAAGATTGTTAAATCTTAACCTAGATGTACAAGACTTTGATACCAATTGTTGAGATCGAAGGCTTTACTAGAGGACGTGAATAGTGATTTAATGAGTAATTATCCAATTTTAAGATTTATTTGGTAATTAGCACAATTTCAATCTATTAATAAGTAAACAAGCTAAAATGAAGAATTTGGATATTAAACTAAAACATACAAAGAAAGGAGATGAGAGACAATGTAATATCTGTAAATTTATTTTGTAATTATTTACATTATAATGAATTTATTCTTGGACGGGTGTTACTGTTCCGAGGCCCGTTTGTGTGATTTTGGGCTTGGGCATTGTGAGCTAGCTTCTAGTCCTATGGTCCTGTGCGTGGTTGGCACTGTGCATTGTGGCATTGTACTTGTGGACCTATGTGTGGGTCCGTGTGGGGCCCACGTTTGTGGGCCGGTTGATGGGAGTGAGTTGGTGCGGTTGGTTTTGGCTCGTGCGGAAGGTTGATGGTTGCACTATGCATGCATGCATGCAGCTACCATCATCGGCACGTATATAGTTGCGACCGTCAACCTCCTTCTTCGCACCTCTCCTTTTTCCCCGCTTTGTCGTCCTCCTGTCGAGCGTCACCTCCACCTCTCTCTCTCTCTCTCCCCCTCCCTCCCTCTACTCACTCTTCCCCACTCACTCCATTGCTCCCTCATTCACCCTCTTTCGCTCCCATTCCTTCCCCATCTCCTCCCCTGTTTCTTCCTCTCCCCTTGTTTGGCATGCTTCGAGGGTCGACGATAGCGTGTGGTGGCGTATGGCTCTGAGGAGTCGTCCCAAGGGTTGTGGAGGCTCCGGAGGTTCGCAGGTGGTCGATGGTTGGAGTAGGGTCGTTGGAGGTTGTATTAAGGTATGCACCTCCAAACCAAAGTGTAGAAAGCATGAAAATGGTAGAAAAAACGATAGGATTGCATGAAATCTAGGTAAATTTACATTCCTAGAATTTATTGTGAATTTATGGGAATTTATGGAGGCATTTATGACATTTTATGGTGGTTGTTGTGGTTTGGGTCCTTTTGACCCATTTGTCTTTGCGAATTTATATCTTGTTGTGTGATGGATGGATTTTGGTTTTGTTTATGTGGATTTGAAGTAGACTCGAGGGTCTTCACTATATGTTTTAGTCAAATTTTGTGGTGCTTGTTTCCGAGGTCCGCCCCAAGGTCTCATTTTGGGCGATTTCAAAGGTTGGAGTTTCAGGTCGTTTTCTGGATTCATAGAAAACGGCATACCGAATCATTTCGGTATGTCATTTTTCCGTCAGATTTGGTCCCCTGGTCGAACTTCGGTCGTCCGATTTTGGATGGTCGATCGAATCAGGAGATTTTAGTCTACCAAACTACGTTTTAGTCTGTCGATTTGACCATGAGTGTTGACCATTGACCTGTTTCAGTCGATCGATCCTAATCGGTCTTCCGATCTAGGGATTTTTGTTATACCAACTTATTTTTCGGTATGCCGAATCAGGGCCCAGCTATTTTATAAATATGATTTTCGAAGATTTTCTGAATTAGTTTGTTTTGCCCATTTGAGATGAGATTATGGGCCGTCCTTGGTAGTCTCATGGGACACCTGATGTGCCATTTTGCTGAGGTTTTGAAAGAGTTCCCAAAGATGTAAAATGGTTTTGGAAAATGATTTTCAAAAGAGATGAGTTGGCCTGTTTTTGAAATGGTTTTCCTAGTTTTTTGTGTGCGGACCGAGATACCATGGGACTATGTCGTCGAGGTCAGGGAATGTGACGACATTCTTGGATGGTTGGCCACGTCTCCCTAGTTGAGGTCGGAAGCCGAGATACCTAAGACTGAGGGTCGTCGGGTCTTGAGGTGTCTTGTAGCATGACGGGAAGGTATGATATTCCTATTGTTGCTGTGAGCATTAAGGCTCAGGTGTTGTCGAGTGTGGTGGTATGGTACTCCCTCTTGAGTACCATGTGGAGGATGCCGTAAGGAGGTGTACCCTGTGGTGGTCAGTGCGGATGAGACACGTGCCCTGTAGCTGGTAGTATCCTAAGAGTTAGGACAACCTTTCTAGAAGGGGGTTGGCTTTGTGAGGGTTCTCCAGGTGGGAGGATCGTGGGACGGTGATCGCTCCTACATAGGGTGGCTTCACCGTGGTAGTGCTGTGCACCTTGGCCGCTGCTTGTGGCCAAAGTTGGTTCCTTGACGCTGGGCTTCCCAATTCATTGTGTGTGGTTTTGGCTATTGAGGGCCTCGTTTGTGGTTTTAGGCTGGTAGAGCCCTGTTTACTATTTTGGCTGGTGTGGGCCATGTTTGTTGTGGTTTTCGGCCTTATGGGCTTGGTTTGTGGGATTTTAGAGAAAATAATTTGCGAAATAAATTTAAAGGAAAATTAATTATAGTTTTGTTTTCCGTCGTTTTCATGGGGTGCATGCTCGGTGACTTTTGTCACTCATGCCTTTTTCTTCATGAATTTGGGTTGCAGGTGTAGACATGCAGGCGGGTTTTAGTATAATGCATATAGTTCGGAGTCTCGTAGCCGTAAACATAGGTTCCTGGTAGTTGATATTTCTGTTTAGCTTTTAATTTCCTATAATTTAATTTATTTTAAATTATTATGGGAATTGGAGGCGTAACAGATCTGGTATCAAAGCTTCAGGTTCACTAAGTTGCACTAGCTTAGGGTATCCGGTCATGAGACTCCATAAGTCTTGCATGCATGGTAGAGTCTGCACCTAGTTCTCTTCATGGTTTTCTGGTTGTTGTTTTGTCTGTAGTGCAGGTGTTCTGCCTTTCTCCCTACAGGATGCCTCCTCGTGGTCATAAGGGTGAGGCCCCTATCACGGAAATCGAGCCTCAAGAGGACATGAGTGGATGGAAAGCGGTTCGTGTTGAACTGAGGAGTTTGGCACACGGGATCTCCCATGCCTTCGGCAGGAGTAGTGCAAGTGAGCTATCGAGTGACCTGTGGCTGAGCCAGTTTACGAAGCTTCGTCCACCGTTGTTCAATGGCAAGGTTGGTGCTGAGGAGAGCGAGGCCTGGCTAGAGAAGGTGGTGAAGATGTTGGAGAGCATGGCGTGCTCAGAGGAGCATTGGGTGGGGTTGACGACTTACCTGCTAGATGGTGTGGCAGATAGGAGGTGGAAGTCTGTAAGGCGGCTGAAGTTCTCGGACTCAGCCACTGTTAGTATCCATTGGAAGGATTTCAAGGCAGCCTGCTATGACAAGTATTTCCCTACTCATGTGAAGGAGCAGCTTCGTTGAGATTTCCAAAGTCTAGAGTAGGGCACTATGTCGGTGCTCAAGTATGAGACTGAGCTCGCCCGACTAGAACGTTTCGCTCCTGCCTATGAGTTTGAGGAGGAGCAGACACAGAGGTTTTTGGACAGCTTGAACCCAAGGCTACAGGGTAAAGGTGATGGGCTGCTGTTGTCAGACTGTAGAGGACATGGTTGAGATGACTTATCGCTTCGAGGCAGTGCATCAGAAGTATCTGGAGAGTCATCCTAAAGGAAAAGTAAATCTTCTTTTACCTCCCAGTTTTCTTTCTCTGGTCCTCCAAGTGCTAGTAGTTCAGGTAGCTCTGAGAAGAAGCAGAAGGGGAGGTATAGTGTTTCCTCTGTAGGCCGACAGAGTTTTGCTAGGAGTAGTAGAGCTGGCATCAGTCAAACAAGGTCCAGTGCTTCTGATGGGAACCAGTGCTTCAACTGTGGTCAGGTGGGCCATATTGCTGCATTTTGTCCTCATCCTTGGCGAGCCCTAGCTCTAGTGGTGTACTACAATTGCGAGAAGGCGAGACATGTTCAGAAATCCTGTCTCGAATCACCAAAGAAGGCAGGAAACGCCCTACAATAGTCGACTAAGGGACGGGTGTTTACCATTGTAGCTCCAGGCATTGGGACTTCGGGAAATGTAGTTGAGGGTAAGGATGATTAGTTGATATTGTAACCCTCTGTGATTGTAGTAATATTCTTGTAACTTGGACATCTGCTTGGCTGTATGGATGTGGTATTGTTTTGCTTGGCCATCAGGTTCTTTTATTGTGGCTAGCCGGATGGGCAAAGTGTTGTATGAGTCAGGGAGTTCTTTCTCTTTTGTTTTTGAGTTTTTCGCAACAGAGTTGGGAGAGAGACCAACTAGACTGGCTTTTCATATCAATGTGGTAATGTTGCTGGGTGAGCACAGTTTGGTATGGAAGTATCTGCAGTCTGTCGATTTGACGCTGAACGGCAGAGAGTTCGATGCTAGCCTGATCGTAATGGACATGTAGGAGTACGATGTGATACTCAGCATGGATTGGTTGGTGCAGCAGTCTGCTTTGATCGACTGTACTTAGAGGAGAGTTTATTTTGGGTCTCCTTAGGATGGGTCTTTCTTTGTGCAAGGTGGGTGTCAGGGTGAGTCTAAGCTTGTCATTTTGGCTATGAAGGCTTATAAGTCTTTAATCAGGGGTTGCGTGGGGTATCTAGCCAGTATAGTTACCTCCACTTCTCTTGAGTTGGGTGTTCACAACATCTTTGTGGTGTGTCAATACCCGACGTTTTCCTTGACGATTTTCTTGGTATGCCACCTCATAGGAAAGTAGAGTTCTCGATTGATTTGATTCCCTATTCTAGTGCTATGTCGAAGCCTCTTTATTGCATGGCGCTAATTGAGTTACGAGAACTCAAGACTCAGTTGCTGGACAAGGGGTTTATTAGGTCGAGTGTGTCTCCGTGGGGAACACCTGTCTTGTTCGTCCATAAGAAGGATGGTTCGCTATGGCTGTGTATAGATTATCGGATACTGAACCAAATCACGGTGAAGAACAAGTATCCTTTGTCCCACATTGATGACTTGTTCGACCAGTTGTAGTCTACATCCATGTTCTCGAAGATTGATTTGAGGTCAGGGTATCACCAGTTGAGGATACGAGACTCAGATATTCAGAAGATTGCTTTCCAGACGCGGTACGGGCATTACGAGTTCACGGTCATGCCTTTCGGCTTGACTAATGCACCAACTGCGTTTATGGATTTGATGAACAAGATTTTTAGCCTTTCTTGGACCAATTCGTTGTGGTTTTTGTGGATGACATGCTGGTCTACTCCCATGATGTAGAGACTCACGCTTTGCATTTGAGGGCGGTTTTGGATACACTGAGGCGTCATCAGTTGTACGCCAAATTCTCCAAGTATAAGTTTTGGTTAAGTGAAGTCATGTTCCTTGGCCATTTGATTTCTGGAGAAGACATTATAGTGGATCCAGCCATGGTCGAGGCAGTGAGTAGTTGGGAGCGACCTAGGATTGTGATGGAGATCTGGAGTTTCTTGGGTCTGACAGGCTATTATAGGAGGTTCATCAGGGATTTTTCCTCCATAGCCATGCCTCTGATAGAGTTAACCAAGAAGGGGGTTCCATTCTATTGGGACCAGAATTGCGAAGAGAGTTTCCAAGAGCTAAAGTCTTGTCTAGTCTCTGCCCATGTGTTGATTGTGCCTTCTGGAAGTGGTGGCTTGATTGTGTATAGTGATGCTAGTGGTGTTGGGTTGGGGTGTGTTCTGATGCAGCATGGCAATGTCATCGCATATACTTCATGCCAGCTGAAGGACCATGAGAAGAACTACCTGACCCACGAATTGGAGATGGCCGCCGTAGTGTTCGCTGTCAAGCTTTGGCGACATTATCTGTATGGGGAGCAGTTTGAGGTCTTCATTGATCATCAGAGCTTGAAGTATATCTTCACGCAGAAGGACCTCAACCTGAGGCAACGTCGTTGGATAGAATATTTGAAGGACTATGATTTCAGCCTGTCCTACCACCCTAGCAAGGCCAATGTGGTCGCCGATGCCCTGAGTCGGTGTACAAATGTGTTGGCGAGCCTGATGGTCAAGGAGTGAACCATGCTAGAGGATCTAGTGAGCAGCAGGCCGAAGCGGCAAGCTCAGGGGATGGTTGGTGCTTGGGTGGCCAACCTGTCTATTCGCCCCAAGCTGGTGGAGTTTATTGTCGGTTGTCAGTAGCTAGCTCCATTTGTTTAGGTTGTGTTTGAGAAGCTGGAGGCTGGTGGAGAGACTCATTTCTTTGTTGGGACATATAGGGAGCTGAGATATTATATGCGCCTGTATGTGCCCCAGTATGAGGAGGCCAGGCAAGGGTTGCTCGATGAAGCGCATCGATCTAGGTACACTATTCACCTTGGGAGTACGAATATGTACCAAGAACTGAGGCAGAACTTTTGATGGCCTGACATAAAGAGGGATGTTGCTAACCATGTGGCGAGGTGTACAACCTGTCAGCTGGTCAAGGTAGAGCACTAGAGACCTGGAGGGACCTTGCAGCTATTGGATATTCTTGTGTGGAAGTGGGAGCACATCTCCATGGACGTTGTGATTAGTTTACCTAGGACTCAAAGGAAAAATGACACCGTGTGGGTGATCGTGGATCGGCTAAATAAGTCTGCTCACTTCCTGGCCATTCAGGTGAAGCTTCCAATGCATTGCTTGGCGGAGCTGTATGTCTCCGAGGTGGTTCGGCTACATGGTGTTTCAATGTCCATTGTGTTGGACAGAGACGTATGGTTCACCTCAAGGATCTAGAGGACTCTACAAGAGGCCTTTGGCACTGTGCTTAACTACAGCACGGCATTTCATCCTCAGTCGGATGGTCTGACAGAGAAGACTATCAAGACGTTGGAGGATATGCTTAGAGCATGTGCCTTAGACTTTCAAGGGAATAGGGAGAACCATCTGCCATTGATTGAGTTTGCCTACAATAATAGTTATCACTTGAGCATCGGGATGGTGCCATAAGAAGCTTTGTATGATCGGCCATGAAGATCACCAATTTGCTGGAGGGAAGTGGGTGAGCATCAGTTGATTGGTCCTGAGCTTGTGCAGCTGTATACGGACAAGGTTGATTTGATCCGTAGCAGGTTGTTCGCTACACAGAGTCGGCAGAAGAGTTATGCCAATAGGAGGCAGAGACCGCTGGAATTTCCAGTGGGAGACCATGTATTTCTGAAGGTGTTGCTGATTAAGGGTTTTATGAGGTTTGGGAAGCGTGGGAAGTTGAATCCTCTCTATATTGACCCGTACCAGATTACCCAAAGGATCGGTGAGGTTGCTTATCAGTTGGATTTATCACCAGAGATGTTGTTTGTGCATGACGTGTTCCATGTCTCTATACTGAGGAAGTGTCTGGTTGACGCATCTCATGTAATCCTAGCTCAGCCAAAGGGGATCCAGGAAGATCTATTCTATGTGGAGGATGCCGTCCAGATTTTTGATCGCAAGGAGCAGGTGCTGCGGAATAAGGTGATCCCGTTGGTCTTGGTGCGGTGGTGGCGAGGAGGCCACGAGGGAACGTGAGGAAGCCATCCTAACCCAGTACCCGTATCTTTTCACCTACTAGTGATTTCAGGGGCGAAATCTCCTTTTAAAGAGGTTAGGATGTAACACCCATAAATTTATTTTATAATTATTTACATTATAAAGAATTTATTCCTGAACGGGTGTTAATGTTCTGAGGCTTATTGTGTGATTTTGTGATTTTGGGCTTGAGCCTTATGGGCTAGCTTCCGGTCCAATGCTCCTGTGCGTGGTTGGCATTGTGCTTGTGGGCCTGTGTGTGGGTCTGTGTAGGGCCCAAGTTTCTACACCGGTTGGTGGGAGTGATTTGGTGCAGTTGGTTGCTGGCTCGTGCGGAAGGCTGGTGGTTGCACTGTGTATGCATGCATGCAGCTACTATCATCTGCGCATATATAACTACGACCGTCAACCTCCTTCTTCGCACCTCTCCTCCTCTTTCCCCGCTTCGCCGTCCTCCTCTCGAGCTCCACCTCCATCTCTCTCTCTCTCTCTCTCTCTCTCTCTCTCCCCCTCTACTCTCTCTTCCCAACTCACTCCATCCCTCCTTCATTCACCCTCTTTTCGCCACTTCGTCGTCCTCCTCTCGGACACGTTACCTAAATTACAGTATCATAAGCAAATTACACTAATTACAACAATAATTAAATAACTGTAACTAAGGCTCACCTCCATGAAACGATGTACGACTAGTAGTTTCTATCTAGGCACGGGAACTAGACTGCACCCAACCTGTACCTGAAAACCAAATAAAGCACGCGTGAGTGACATCTAAGTCACCTAGTTCGCGCCACAAACACACACACAACAAAACTCGACAAACTACTAAAAACTTTACTTTTTTTTTTTAAATCCATTTTAAAACATCATTTCCTTTTACCTTTTGAAATCACTTGGGAATCTGTTCCCAAAACCATACTCTTTTCAAAATTTTACAATTCCTTTTCTTTTAAAACATTTGGAAATCTGTTTCTAAAACATGCTTTTTTCAAAACTCACTTCAATTTTTCAAAACTCATCTTTTCTTCTTTTCATGCATTTTTTGAAACCTTTCTCTTATTCCAAGAAATCCATATTCTTGACCAGGTTCAGCCTAAAACGTAATGCCTTGCAGGGCTCAAAACCAAAATCATAAACAGTAGTTGGTTAAAACCACAATTCTTATTTAATTCTAGGATTTTAGGACCAGTCACAAGTCCAATCCCAGTCAAACCACATCTTTTCATTTTCACAAAATCAATACTTTTCTTATTCATTTCCACTTTTCTTGTTGATGTTACCTTGATCAGGGGCAACCAGGCACACAAGTAGTAGGTGAGGACACCATTTCCTTTACCACCATACACTGTTGCGGTGACGTTTCCCGTGTGGGAGGACATTGCCCTGGCCAATTGGCCTCAATTTCTTTTTATATATGCACGGGAATACGTCTTTATTTGACATCCCATCAATGGCCTAGACACCTAGGTCTCAAATCCTAGGCCAGATCTACACCGTCACAAACATTGGTATCCATGGTCGTGTTTGACAATTGATATCATTACAATTTGTTGACACCATCTATTCGTGGTCCCACACTGGTAACCATGGTCGTATCTGACAATTGGTTTCTTTAGAGTATCATTTTCCTACCACATTGTCGACACCAACCCCCGTGGTTCCACAATACATTATTATTATTTCATTTTCAAAACTCTTGAGCTTTCCTTTTAAAACCATTTTCATTTCATTTTTTTGTTGCAGGAATCTTTTCCATGCAACACATGACCCTCTACTGGGGTCTCAACTCAAAATCATGAAAAACCATGCTTTAAAACCATAAATTGGGTCTCATGCCCAAAAACCACATATTTAATCATTTTTTATTTATTTTTAGGACTTCAAGCCCCCAAAACTATTTCCAAATTCACTTATTTGGATTCCATATTCCTCCATGTCATTTACATGGGGAAAACACTATTTACTTATCTTCATTACCTATTTAAAACCATTTATCTTCATTTTCTATTCACATTTATCCATTTGGGTTAGGGCAAAATCGACACACTGAAAATCATGTTCGGTATACCGAAAATCCTTGATTCAGTATACCGAAGCCAGGGGCCTAGCATAATCTAACCGGGATTCGGTACGCCGAATCTCCTGTGGTCAGAACACTTCTCCTACTTTTGCACCAAATGATCGTCGATAATGGAGACCTCCGGTGGATCCCTCAAACATGCATCATAAAATATGAATAAATCATGGGGTGTAGATCCTTGAGTCTACTACAAAACCCCTCAGAGTATTTTTCAATCCATTCATCATGCAATCCATACGAAATCATAAAGGCATGGAGCTCGTTTTTAATTACTGTAGCATGCATGCCAAAAATTCGTGTAAATCCACAAAATTTCATCTTAATAGCATGATCTCTACATATTTATGATAATCATCACATTCTCATCCATTCTACTATTTTTATGAGATTTTACATGTATTTTACTCATTTTTCATACATTTAACACATTATGCTAAAAATATGAACAAGAGAGGAAGAGGGGTTGCGTACTTGAGGTGGCACTCCGACGACCCTCCCCACGTCTCGACAAAGCTTTTCTCCATCAGTGAACGATACGGACGAACTCTCCTCCTTCGGCTCACGCACCACTCCTTTCCATCTTTCTCTTCCTCGACTAGCCTCCTCTCCATTTCCTCCTTCCCATCTTTATCTCCTCCTCCTCCTGCGTCGTGCTGGCCTCCTACCGCATCACCCTCACGTCGGAGGGGACAGGGCAGCATAGCCGTTTCTTTGGTGGCATCGGTGGTGAGAAGAAGAAGAAAGGAGACGAGGAAGGTGAGATCTCGTGAGGGAGAGAGAGAAAAAGAAAAGAAAGAAAAGGAAAAAGACAAGCATGCAAATCGAGGCGACTGTGCATCCTCAAATCGGACTCCACACTGGTCCCATAACACAGACAGGTGCACAGAAAGCCAACCAAACCTCACAATCACAAGAAATAACAGATTATCCTTTAATAAACCATTTATACAATATTACAATTAATTACATAGTTTACATTTAAAATGGATAATCAGGCCCAGATGTCACATCCTACCCCCTTAAAAGAATTTTGTCCTCGAAATTCAACTCTAGTAAAACAAGTAGGGGTACTGTCTTTGGATGTCCACCTCGCGCTCCCAGGTAGCCTCCTTTGTATCGTGGTGTTGCCACTGAACCAACACCAATGGAATCACTTTGTTCCTAAGGACTTGCTCTTTCCTATTTACTATCTGAACTGCATTTTCAAGCATAGATATGTCCTCTTGCAGCTCTTCTGGCTGCACTGGTATAACATGGAATGCATCGGCCAAACACTTCCTCAACATGGATACATGGAAGGTGCTGTGTACACTAGCCAACTTTGGAGATAGATCTAGTTTGTATGTTACCTCACCAACCCGCTTGGTAATCTGGTACGGTCCGATGTATCTTGGGCTCAACTTGTCTCTCTTTCCGATGTATCTTGGGTATCACCTGGGACGCATCGGTCAAACATTTCCTCAACATGGACACATGGAAGGTGCTGTGTACACCAGCCAACTTTGGAAGCAGATCTAGTTTGTATGATACCTCTCCAACCCTCTTGGTAATTTGGTACGGTCCAATGTATCTTGGGCTCAACTTGCCTCACTTTCTGAACTGCATTACTCCTTTGGTTGGTGATACCTTCAGGAATACAAAGTCTCCTATCTCGAATTCCAGAGGTCTCTGCCTCCTATTTGCATAACTCTTCTGCTGACTCTGGGTAGACAATAGCCTCTTCCTAATTAGGTCCACCTTGCCTTCGTACTGCTGTATGATTTTCGGCCTGACCAACTCTCTCACCCACCTCACTCCAGCAAGAGGGTGTTCTACAGGATCTGCCATATAGTGCCTTATATGGTGCCATTCCAATACTGATGTGGTAACTGTTATTATTTGCAAATTCAATCAGAGGTAAGTGATTCTCCCAACTACTACCGAAGTCTAAGGCGTAGGCCCTCAACATGTCCTCTAGTGTTTGGATGGTCCTCTCTATCTGGCTATCTGTCTAGGGGTGAAAGACGGTACTAAAACTCAACACTATACCAAAAGCCTCCAGTAAAGCTCCCCAGAACCTCGATGTAAACCTTGTGTCTTTGTCGGACACAATAAACACTGGGACACCATAAAGTCTCACAATCTCTGTCACATACAACTCTGCCAACTTTGCTAAGGGAAGATTCACCCTCATTTGTAAGAAATATGCCGATTTCGTAAGGCGATCCACAATCACCCAAACTGTATCATTCTTTCTTTGAGTTCTCGGCAAACCCGTCACAAAATCCATCGACACATTTTCCCATTTCCACACTAGGACGTCCAAAGGCTGCAAAGTCCCTCCGAGCTTCTGATGCTTTAACTTCACCATCTAGCAGGTTGCATACTTTGCCACATACTCAGCAATTTCCCTCTTCATCCCAGGCCATCAGAAATTCCTTTTCAGGTTCTTATACATCTTGGTGCTTCCTGGATGAATAGTGTATCTGGAGCGGTGAGCTTCATCAAGCAGACTATTCTTGATTTCCTCCACTTGAGGCACATACAACCTCAGGTCGTACCTCAACCCACCATCTACCGCAACTGAAAAGTGAGGGGCATTACTAGCTTTCAGCTTCCTCCAGATATCTAATACAAAAGAATCATATTGTTGAATGGCGACAATAGCCTCGATCATTCTCAAGCGAACAGACAAATTGGCCAATACAACTGTGGCAGCTCCCTAAGACTATCTTCGAAGCCTGCATTCCACTAGCTTTTCTAACAATTTCCATTCATGAATCATCAAGCTAGCTATGACATGAGTACATCTGCTCTGAGCATCTGCAACCACGTTTGCTTTTCCTGGGTGGTACGACCGGCTGAAATCATAATTCTTAATATATTCCACCCAATGTCTCTGTCTTAGGTTCAAATCCTTTTGAGTAAAGATGTATTTCAGACTCTTATGATCTATGTACACCTCAAATTGCTTGCCATACAAATAATCTGTCCAAATCTTCCAGGCGAAAACAACAGCTGCCATTTCCAAATCATGGGTGGGATAATTCTTCTTATGATCATTCAATTGGCGCGAGGCATATGCCACCACCCTACCATGTTGCATTAGCACACATCCCAAACCAGTCCCACAGGCATCACTGTAGACTGCAAAATCGCCACTCCTAGAGGGCAAAGTCAAAACTAGGGCTGACACCAGATGAGCGTTCAACTTATTGAAGCTCTCCTCGCACTGCCAGTCCTAGGCAAAGTGCACTTTCTTTCTGATCAGTTTGATCAATGGTGTAGCAATCTTAGAGAAATCTTGGATAAATCTCCTATAATATCTTACCAGGCCGAGGAAACTTCTGATTTCAATTATAGTCTTCGGTCAGGCCCAACTGTTCACAACCTCTACTTTGGCTGGATCTACATTGATGCCTTCTCCTGAAATGATATGACCAAGGAAGGACACCTCCTCCAGCCAAAACTCGCACTTGGAGAACTTGACATAAAGTTGATGCTGCCTCAATGTCTCCAGTACAATCCTTAAATGCCTTTGGTGGGTCTGAACATCCGCAGAATACACCAGAACCTCATCCACAAAGATGACTACAAACTGATCCAAATAGAGTCTGAACACCCTATTCATCAGGTCCACGAAGGTAACCGGAGCATTCGTCAACCCGAATGGCATAACCAAAAACTCATAATGCCCATAACGGGTGCAAAAGACTGTTTTCTGCACATCTAGCTCACTGATCCGCAGCTAATGGTATTCAGACCTCAAATCTATCTTGGAAAACATCAATCCTCCTTGCAACTGATTGAACAAATCATCGATCTTGAGCAGTGGATATTTGTTCTTAACAGTGATCTAGTTCAATATCTGGTAGTCTATGCAGAGCCAAAGGGAACCATCATTCTTCTTAACAAATAGAACTGGTGCTCCCCAAGGTGAAACACTGGGACGAATAAATTTCTTATCGATCAGTTCCTACAGCTGATTCCGAAGCTCCCTTAATTCAACAGGTGCCATCCTATATGGAGCCTTGGAAATAAGACTTGATGGACATGCAATCCCCGTGGTTCCATAACACATTATTATTATTTCATTTTCAAAATTCTTGAGTTTTCCTTTCAAAACTATTTTCATCTCATCTTTTTGTTGTAGGAATCTTTTCCATGCAACACATGACCCTCTACTAGGGTCCCAATTCAAATTCATGAAAAACCATGCTTTAAAACCATAAATTGGGTCTTATGTCCAAAAACCACACATTTAATCATCTTTTATTCCTTTCTAGGGCTTCAAGCACCCAAAACCATTTCCAAATTCACTTATTTGGATTTCATATTCCTCCATGTCATTTACATGGGAAAACAACATTTACATATCTTCATTACCCATTTAAAACCATTTATCTTCATTTTCTATTCACATTTATCCATTTGGATCAGGGCAAAATCGACAAACCGAAAACTAGGTTTGGTATACCGAAAATCCCTGATTCGGTATACCGAACCTTTTCGGTATATCGAAACCAGGGGCCTGGCTTAATTTGACCGGGATTCGGTATGCCAAACCTAGTTCGGCATGTCGAATCTCCCGTGGGCAAAACACTTCCCCTACTTATGCACCAAATGATCATCAGAAATGGGGACCTTCGGTGGACCCCTCTAACATGCATCATAAAACATAAATAAATCAAGAGGTGTAGACCCTTGAGTCTACTACAAAACCCCTCAGACCATTTTTCAATCCATTCATCATGCAATTCATACGTAAATCATAAAGGCATGGAGCTCGTTTTTAATTACTGTAGCATGTATGCCTAAAATTCGTGTAAATCCACAAAATTTCATCCTAACTGCATGATCTCTACATATTTATGCTAATTATCACATTCACATCCATTCTACTATTTTTCTGAGATTTTACATGTATTTTACTCATTTTTCATACATTTAACACATTATGCTAAAAATGTGAATGAAAGAGGAAGAGGGGTCGTGTACCTTAGGTGGCACTTCAGCAACCCTCCCTGCGTCCCGACCAAGCTTTTCCCCATCGACAAACCACGCGGATGCACTCTCCTCCTCTAGCTTGTGCACCACTCCTTCTTTCCCTCTTTCTCTTCCTCGACTGGCCTCCTCTCCATTTCCTCCTTCCCTTCTTTATCTCCTCCTCCTCCCCCGTCGCGCTAGCCTCCCATTGCATCACCCTCACGTCGGAGGGGATGGGGTGGCACGGGCGTTTCTGTGGTGGCATCGGTGGTGAGAAGAAGAAGAAAGGAGACAAGGAAGGTGAGATCTCGTAAAGGAGAGAGAGGAAAAGAAAAGAAAAGAAAAGGAAAATGACGAGTACGTAAATTGAGACGACTATGCATTACAAACCGGACTCCACATTAGTCCCATAACACAAACAGGTGCACAGAAAGTCAACCAAACCTCACAATCACAAGAAACAACAGATTATCTATTAATAAATTATTTATATAATATTACAATTAATTACATGGTTTACATTTAAAATGAATAATCAGACCCAGATGTTATAAGGAGCAATCTTTCCTGATGTTTCTCATAATGGATTGCTGTTCCAGAGATCCCAGAAGATTTTTTGAACCTACATTTTCATGAACAACATTCAAATTTGAATTCCTAACGGGGGAGAAATCTTTCTTGATATTCCTGCTAAAAGATTGTTGCTCCAGAAATCTCAGAAGATATTTGTTATCATGTAAATCTTTAGCACTTTTAAGAACAAATTTCAAAATTTGACAGAAAATCGAACAAATTCTATTAGAAAGATCCTTCCTCATACTCACATCCTCAATGCAATTAATTTTTTTTGAATATGAGCAACTAGTTTACATGAATCCAAATCATGACTAATGAGGCCACAATAGCAATAATAATTAGGAAGTTTTTCGTAAAATTTTTTTGAAGTACATGATGTACCCTTAGGCTAAGAGAATTCAATCAATTCACAAAGAAGCATAGAAGTATCAATGAGAACTTTGATTTTAATAAAACTTACCCAATTTTCACTTCCTCTAGTTTTGGAAGAAAAGGAGTTCCAACAAATTCACCAACATGGATTGTAGTAGAGATGGATCGATGAGTGATAGAAATATTGTGAAAATGAATCCAGAATGCAGTATAACTGAAATCATAATCAGATTTTAGGGCAAACAATCATACCTTTTCCAAAGCAATTAGATGATTAAAATAATTCCATGGACCATTATTCCACACATGAAATAAATCCTCTTTCATCTCAAATTTTACAAGTCCAATATCACTACCTAGATCAGAGATAACCTCAATCTTGGCTAGTTTCCATGCCTTAGAGACATTGTCTTTGATCGCAACAATCTTGAAAGTGGAATTTTCAACTATGATCTTAAACAATAGAGATCTTTTTCATTCGTCTAGATTGACTTAATTCTCCTCCCTCAGCATTAATCCTATTGTGGTCCTCTTGTTATTTATAAGATTCCCTAGCATGAGAAAAACTTCATCAACCAGATCAAGTTGGGAAAAGGTTTCATGGTTGGGTGAAGGCATGAGAGGATTAGACAAATAAATCATACAATCAAGAACAAGATGGGTGAAACGAAAGCAGAAAATAAGATAATGGAGGAGAAAAAATTATTATCACTAAAGAAAAAGATATGAGAAAGAAGAAAGGAGCGATCTTCAAAGAAATAACTCCATATAGGAAGGGAAAGAAATAAAGCTGCTATTAAAGAAAGTCCCACAGGAAGCATGCAGAGAAACAGGATAGGCTACAACTAGTTAAATTCCAAACTTAGGCGAGGAATGATGGTCCACATCTATTGGAGGCAAAAGTCTAGGGTTCTATGGCTGAAGGAGGGGGATCTTAATACCTCCTTCTTTCACAATATGGTCAAAGGCCATAGAAGGACAAATTCCATTACCTCATTATCAATTAATAACAACATTAGCTTCTCTCAGAGGGAGATTAGCAGAGTCATTGAGGAGCATTTTACTCTGCTATTCAATAGGGGCCCCAGTCCTCAACATACTCTGTGTTGGGACACCTTAATTGATAATAAAATACCAACACCTGATCTGTTAGAGGTTCCTTTTGAGGAAGTAGAGATAAAAACTTTTGTTTTCAAATTGGCTGGAGAAAAATCTCCAGGTCCTGATGGCTTTCCAATGTTATTTTTCCAACAGTTCTGGGAGATGCTGAAGCATGACATTACATCTGTATTCCAATCCTTTCATACTGCACATGACCCCAGCTTTCTGGCTCCAATCAATCAGACCTTTCTGGCACTCATTCCTAAAAGAGTGGGTGCTAATAGAATTAAGGAATTTAGGCCCATTAGCCTAGTCAACAGCCTCTACAAAATTATTACCAAGACTTTGGCTGTTAGATTGGCTCCCATGTTGCACAAGGTGTTGGATTCTTCACAGTATGCCTTTTTACCTGGGAGATCCATTGTGGATTGTTTCTTGGTGGCTCAAGAAACAGTACATTATATGCATACTCATAAAATCAAGGGTTATATATTGAAAATTGACTTTGAGAAAGCTTTTGACAACATCAAATGGAACTTTCTGTTAGATTCT
>JAMKQA010000204.1:0-46806 GCA_024699735.1 Posidonia australis
TGGCTTGACTCCTCCATGACTAAGCTTTCAATATGACAGTAATGTTAAATGGACCATTCGACTGCGACACATAGCTTCGAAACCGAGTCTGTTCCCTCTTTTATTATTTCTCTGATGGTCCAACCGTGTCGAACTGTTTGAGTGCAAGCTCTCCTTTTTCGGAAATGTTCAATGAGAATATCTTTCTTATCTTGTGTAGACACCCTGATTTTGCAATCACTTGGCAGCAAACTCCTCTCAAAAGACGCTCTGGTTGCGACCACCAAACCTAAACCTTAACACCACCAAAACCCATAAACTCACTTAAGCCCATACAAGCCCATTCAGGCCCACATAAGCCTACTCAGACCTAATCAAAAATTAAAACCTAACAAAACTCATTTAAAACATTTAAAATCCAAATTAATCAGATGAAAACCCAATTAAAACCAAAATTAAATAAAATCCACTTAAAATCTAATTTAATCAAGTGAAAATCCTAATTAAAATCAAAATAAAGTAAAAATACATTTAAACCATTTAAAATCCAAATTAATCAAGTGAAAACCCTAATTAAAACTCTAATCAAGTTAAAATTAATAAAATCCAATGAAGAATAAAATCTGATTAAAAAGAAACCCTAATCCAAAAAATCAAGTAAAAACCCAATTAAACAAAAATTTAACTAAACCCCAAATTAAGTCAAGTAAAAACTAATTAAATTTAAATTTAAACTCAAACACAAAAATTTAATCCAATTAAATCAAAAAAAATCCTAAAATAATAAAACCCTAAAAACCCTAATTTAAAATTAATTAATTAAATCACAAAAACCCTAAAATAATAAAACCCTAAAGACCCTAATCAATTTATTAAATCCTAAAGACCCTAAAATAATTAAAATCCTTAAAAAAACCCTAATTTAAAACCAATTATTTAAACCTTAAATCACAAAATCAAAATTTTAACTAAAATCACAAAACCCAACTAAAAACCTAAATCTAAAACCCAAAATCCCTTAAAAAAAACCTAAAAAAACACAAATCAGAAGCCCAATTCCGAGGCCTACATACATTTATACATTTATCAACTAGAAAACTTAGGTAAACCAGAAAATAATTCTGACGACCCTCTCCAACGACTCTCTCCAGCGATCCCCATGAACTCCGACGATATCCCAAGATCTCTAGAGAATATCTTCTCCTACCTGTGATCTTCGACGATCCCCCAACAGCTCCTGCCAGCTCACGCGAGCATCAGACGGTCCTCAGCTATCAGGGAGGAAGATCGATGACTCTAGAGGCCACCACCAGTGTATAAAACACCCCATCGCTAACAGTCCTCTTTCATCGCTTCAGCACCCAGCAGAGCCCTTTCGAAACCCCCTAGAGAACCTAGTGACCTCCACCTTCTTCAGAACACCCCTGCTTCAAGCCTTTTGCAACCCAGAAGCCCTTAGCCACCGTCACCAGAACAACCACCAAAGGAGCACCGTCGACAAGCTTCCTAGAGAACAACCGCCTTCAACCAGGTAATTTCTCCCCGTTTAGTGTTAAACATGCCCCTTTAAGCTCGTAGATCACCCCTTCTCCTCTGAATCACACCTCACTAGAGTTGGTAGGCCCAACCAGCCGTCATCCCCATCTCCGACGGTGGGTTCACCACCACCGGTGAGCCCTTTTTCCTTCTAGGTCCAGAAGAGGCCCCTGAGGTCTCTTTTCCTCCTTCTCCTCCCTAAGCTCCATCTCTCAGGAGAGGCTTCTCTGGCCTCCTGTGGCCAGGAGAAACCCCGCTGTCGCCCCTGCAACCTCCGACCATCGCCATCGAACCTACTGAGTGGGTGGAATGCTCCGCCAGCACCCCGTCCAAACCGTCACCACCAGAAGCTCCCTTACGACTCTCCAGAGATCCTCCGATCTCTACTTGACCACCTTCGCAATTGCAACACCTTCCTCGACATCGATAGTCTATCCCGTCGGTGCTCTAGATGGGGGAAGTACCTCAGGCCACCCCAGTACTCGCCGACACCTTTGAAAGCTTCCCTATGCCACCCTGGAGCTTCATCGACCCTCGCCACGTCGATCCACCGCCTTGGAAGCACTGTCGTTGCAGCCCCATTGCTGGAGAAGAACGCCGACCAGGGGGGATCGACGGCTTGTTCCGGCCATCGAGGGCTCAATCGACGTTGTTGGATTCTCCCTCTGTCTCCTCCTCCAACTTCTCAACCCCTTAGGTCGCCAATCAACTGCCGAGAGAGCTCAGATGAGCCTCCCAGGCCGTCGTCGCCGGTGATCTTCGAATCGCTGGTGGTGACTGTGAGTTGTTTAGTTTTTTATTTAAAAGCTCTTTAGTTTTTAAAAAGTTGCAATTAGGTCCTAGGAATTTACTCTTTGATCCCTATATTCTTTAATTAAAATTACATTTTCTTTGTTTCTCTGTAAATATTGCATGATTTACCCTATTTAATTTTAATTCCCTTTCCAGTCCTGTGAATGTTTGTCTTTTCACACTTAAGTCCCTGAGATCAGGTTTTTTCGTAGCAACTAAGTCCTAAACATTTGCATTGAGTCTCAGAACTTTTTAAAATGAGTTTTCCATGTGAGATTTGCATTCTGAACCCTGAAAGACTTCATAATCACATTGATCATCATAAAATTCTATTTTTTATCACATTTAAGTCCTGAAATTCTGCACTTGTTGCATTTATAATTTTGCACTTAATCGTAGATTCCATTTAAATATCATGTTTGCATTGTAAAATGATCTTTAATTCCACATTTTAGTCACATTTGCACTTTATGTGTGAATTTTGCACATTAGGCCCTGAACTTTCAGAAAATTACCAAGGTGCCACATCTTCATTTAATCCATCATCTACACATTAGGATAGAGGCCACTGAATATACTTCAATCAGGTTTTCCCCCTTTTGTTGTTAATTTTGCACTTTGGTCCCTACTCTTGTCCTTTATCCTGTTATATCATTTTCTTGTTTTTAAAACCTTGTCCCTATCATGTTTTCTTGCAAATAACATTTTCCTGACATTTTGCATACATTTTGGTATATGGTAGACCATGCATCATACACATGCACACATTTATCACATCTGGCCACGAAAATGACCAAATTGCCCCTGTGCCATAATTCATGCACATGTATGTTAGTTTTTGCACTCAGTCATGTATAATCTTTGTCTAAGTCATTCCTAAGCATCTTTTACACATTTAGGTACACATTCATGCATTTTGCATATCTTTCGTTACATTTGCGTATCAGTCCATCCTTTTTAAGCAAGCCTACATCCTATGTGTTTCTTTCGTGGGTTTTTCCTCATTTTGTTTTCGGATTCCTTCGCTTGACATTTGATTTGATTCCCTTTATACTACATTTTGGATTTTTCGATCTAATTTGTATTTCATTGTCCGAGGGTATACACTAACTAACCTAAAGGCCCACATTGGCCCAATTGCGGATTATTTTCTCTTTTTGATTTTTATGACATTGTTTCATGATTCTGAGGATTTGGGTTGATCCCACTCGATCCTCTCGATATCAGTATGGTTTCCCAGACTATTCTGTTCAAAAACACTATCATTTTATGTGATTTTCTTCACGTGTCACCATTTGCCTGTTTTACGCAAACTTCTTTGTAATTTTTCTGTTTGATTTCCACGATGTTTTCTAAGATTCTGATGATTTGAGTCGATTGCAGTTTGATTATCTTGAAGTCGGTATTATTCTCTGGCCATTCTCGCCAAAAACATCATCATTTCATGTGATTTTTTTTGTCGTGTCATGTTTCATGAGTTCATCATTTTGTGTGGATTTCTTCGCTTTTTTTGCATACCATCTTGCACATCCATCTAATCCTATCTTGACATTCATATTAGCATAATCAGGGCACAATCTCAACTTAGCAAGCGTTTTATTTAGTCTTTAGCAAGCGAATTGGACTAGAAAGACCGAGTTTCTCGAGCATACAAGGGTGCCTAACACCTTTTCCGTGTGTAATAGGAATCTTTACCCATGCTCTAGTTTGTAGACATCTGATCTTTTCATTTGCATCACATGCATTCATCTTTTTGTGGTTTGTTTGTGGTTTTCCTCATGTTTTCCTTAAAAGACTAGGTGGCGACTCCATTTTTTCGTTTTTATCCTATCTTGTGCCTTCGCCATCCTGGCTTGGCTGTGGCCTCCTCCCTCTGGTGCGACTCCGCGTCGGATCCCCGGGCAGACATGGTCACACCTTAAAGCCAATCTTGTTCCAAAATCACCTCCAAGGAGGGGCATCTATAGATATCCCATTTTTGCATTTGCCAAAGTCATCTAAGATAGGAATCTTTGAGGTACCCCAGATCACAGGATTGAGAATCTTTGACTTATTTTCCAAAATTTTCATGCTTTTTCATAAAGACATTCTTGATTTTATTTGGTTCAAGGTTGTTAGCTCTGGTAGAGTTAACACACTCGAGCTAGTGGTAAGCTTGAATCCTTGAACATTTTTGGTGTCAGTCGCTAGCTGTGGCAGAGCTAACGCTCTCATCTTAATCTGAGTACTATAAGCTTAAAGAAGGTGTTTTTATGATTTCATATGATTTCTGAGTACTTTTCAGACTTTTAAGGAGTTTCTATAGATTTAACATAAAAGATAGGAGACAAAACGCAAAAAGACTAGGATGTTGCGAGTGTGACAGGCGACAAGTCAAGTTGCCAGTCAAACAGGCTACTAGACTCGTCGCCACAACAACAGGTAAGGATAATCTTGGAATTCTTTCTCAAGATAATTTATCATCCTGGACTTTAATATAACATATGGGACATTTATAAATATTATCAAGATTTTTTCCATAATTATTATAATTTCTAGGATTTTCTGTGTGCTTGAATGATTATTTAATATCATATAAATCCTTATCAATTCTAGAATATTCTATAAATTTCTAGAAAAATGGGTGATGTAAAGATTAATATCATATATTTTTATCATGATTTAAAACAAGATATGATATTAACTATGACTTTTAAAATGCTAGAATTATTTATAATTTAAAAAGATAATTTCAATATGTGCTTGATTTCCAAATAATTATTTAGTTACGAGATTGGAATTTGTTATAGATACATTTAACATAATTCTCTTAATTATCGGGGATTTTATCTTTCAAATTTGAATTTAATTTTGAATTTAGATTTAAAATTTGATTTTAAATTCAAAATATTTTCTAGAATATTCCAGCAATTTCGAAGGAATTTTAAAATTACGAAACGAGTCACATTCTAAAACTAAAGAAATATTCAGCAATTTAGATTTTATTTTTAAATATGGAGATATTTAAAGCTCGTTGCCATAGGAAACAGTGACTAGTTTATAAAGGACGTTTTCGTCCATTTTTCCGCACCAAAAAATAGAATCTGCTGAGCTATTGCCAGCCCTGTTGGTGACATATCTGGATATGTCGTCGATCCCACAGGCAATGAGTTCAAAATATCCGTTTTTCAAATTTTCAAATCTGATTTGATATCTAGATTTTTTTACTCCAATCATTTTCAATGAGATCTAACGTCTCAATCTCTGTAAATACCCTCTAAGTCTATACTTTAGAGGAGGCTTTTCAAATTTAGAGAGAGGTTGCCTAGAGAGATTTATTCTTGATGAAGTCCTACTGAAATCATGTCAGAATCCTAAATCCATAGAGATCCTTTCAATCCAAGCCTATACGTACATCTAAAGCTCCATCTGTAGTCTCCACTTCCTCCATCCACTCTATAGCGTACAAAGGTGAAGAGAGTATTGTTTTCTAATTATTTCATTTTTTATTACATATAATCCATTGCATGACATAATATAGCCCATAGCATATACATGCAAGAACAACCCCCTAGTTAGTATTAGGCTTATTTGTTCATGTCATTTGTTTTCTGTGTTGATATTGTTTACTGCACCCAATCTAATCCAGATTCTTAATTTGTTTTTCGTATTTGTGTTAAAGGGAAGGATATTACGTAACGCAAGGGAGCCACTGGATGACATCCTACTATCGATCTAGTGAATCAGGAACCCACACCACAATCATTCATTGCAATAATTCCCACAATGTGTCTTGTCAACCGCCAAGCAAAGGACGAGTGGCGATCACAACAAAAGGTGTTGACGTAAGTGGACACGACATCATCGACACCAACTATCCCTAAATTCACATCCACAAAATATTTAATGATCACGATGGGACTCGTTTAAGCCAACGCCCGTGCTACGTAAGTATCCCTCCTTTCCTTTTATTTTCATTTATTTTTAGATTTACGTGTTATTTTAGGTTCTGGGAGTCGTGCTCATAGAATTTCACGACCTGCAGGCCTTCATTGGTTTTTCTTAAAGGAATAAGATCCTAGTTCCCTCGTCACCTGTTCCACCAGTGTCGAGTCTCGCCACACTAGAGGCGGCGACTATCTCCAATGCCATCTTTATAGGCGATGAAATTAGATCACTGTTTTTATTGTAGATCTTTAGTTTTTTTGGGTAATTTGTGCTGTTTTTTTGATCAACAATAGCTGGAAAAAATCGAAATTTGAAATTCAAAATTCAAATTCGAAATTCAAGATTCAAATTTGAAATTCAAAAAATCAAAATTTGTAATTTGAAATTCAAAATTCAAAAAAAAAATCTTGTCTACTGTCTCTTTTGGGTTTTTTAACAGTTTTTAAGTCCATTTTCTGTGTGCTAATAGGATGAAAACTAATTGTTTTACAGTAAAGTTAAAGTTCCTTAGGGATTCCCCTTTAGTTTGAACAACTGAGCCGAGTGAACGGGCTAATGCCAATCATTCACCCATGCTCTGTGTTTGATTGTGATTGCTAGACCGGGAAACTTAAGGTGTCCTAGGGGCATATTTCAGACTCCATCTCTCTCCCTAAGTCTATAATAAACCCTAGTAGATACTTGATACTTTGTTGTTTCGTGTTTATTTATCGCTTTGTGGTTTGCTAGGACCGACCCTAAGGATAGAGTCTTGGGTTGCGGGTCCCTCTTTAGAGAGATGAACTTGCTATCTAAGCCCTCTTGGTAGATCCTAACGAAGGTCAAAGAGTGGAACCTAAGGCCTAATCTCATTGTGTGACTCTAGTACCCATACCAAAAGTCTCACCTTGCCATAGGGACCCAAATTGGCTGAGAAAACGCAGGTTAACAAATCGATTTATTGACAATCTTGACAAGTAAAATATGCACTATGTTTGATAACTTGATTGATTAGATAGCCTTGTTAGACCATCTGGTTTGTCCATGACAAATCTGGGTTGCTAGACCAGCCAAGGGCACATGCCACTTGACTTACCGACGACTTTCTCCGTCACCTAACTGATCGATGACGAGTGCTAGCACCTCCCTCATCGGCGATGTTAGGCAGACCACTTTGATTGACTTGTTTGCAGGATGGTGTGTGGTTTGTGCTTACTTTCTTACAGGTTACCAGGTTACAAATACACTCCTAGGTCTTTAGTTTATTAGTTAAACAGAGTTGTAAACATCTT
This sequence comes from Posidonia australis, assembly GCA_024699735.1. Lineage (NCBI taxonomy): Eukaryota > Viridiplantae > Streptophyta > Magnoliopsida > Alismatales > Posidoniaceae > Posidonia > Posidonia australis. The sequence continues at coordinate 7,506 of JAMKQA010000204.1, forward strand.
CTTTGTGTTTATTTGCATTCAAGCCTGTATTTTCTTTTACAATCCTAGACACTTGTAGTAGAGTGCAATTTAGTGTTATAAAGAGTCCTTTGTGTTTATTTGCATTCGAGTCTGTAGTTTCATTTACATTTCTAGACACTTATAGTATAGTGCAGTTTAGTGTTATAAAGAGTCCGTATCTTTTCTTTTTTGAGTCATTTGTAACAAACCATCAAGCAAGCTGGTCAGAGATGGTTGATGCACACTACTCCTACACAAATCCTCTTTACATGCCAACCATGTCAAGTGCAGTCCAAACCATGATGGGCATCACGACTACTCCAACATCTATAGCTCGAGCACGTAGCAATGTTGTACGTCAACGCAAGCACTTGTTCAATCCTCTGGATTCACATGAGAACCAACTTTCTGATAGAGGGAGTGAAAGAAGAGGAGTGGAAGAGACGAGCCATGCCCAATATTGGAATACCCCTTTGACAATCAATTCTCATACATTACCTAAAGGGGCAATCAACCAGACTCATCAATCCATGGCCCATCATAATCCCTTCAATTCCCAAGTCCCATTAGGACATGGACTACCTTCTTCCCACCAACACTAGGGCCCACTAGCAGCGCCTCTTATGGGAAACATGTCCACGGTATCATCGAGCCCAACCATAAACTTCCCAACACAAGGCCCAATGACACAACCTCCCACTCAATATCCTACTACCTTGGTCTACCCCTCAATCCTGCAGTTCACACCATCCCTATCAAGTCATCCTTCACATCCTTATCTAGGGACAACTTCACCTTCACCCATGCAGTATCCTACAACCTCGGTCACCCCTTTGTCCAACAAACTACATGGATACCGTCAGGATATCCTTCACATTATTACCTAGAGGGAACCTAGTCCTACACAATGGCTCAACCCTCCTTCCCCCCTCAATATGGTACCCCTCTGCAATAACAATACCATCAGTTAGACAGTTACAAGGGTACTAAGGCCAGAGGCAGTCAGTCACTTCAAGGTTGGATTTTAAAATGATGATATTAGAGGCATTAGCAGAGGCAAGACTGATCCCAAAGGCATTAGTCGGCTTTGACACCTCGAAGTTCCCTCAATTCGTCTTGTTGCCTGGATTCAAGATGCTCAAGATGTCGAAATATGATGGAACAGGCGATCCAAGGAACCATCTCACTACCTTCACTGTGGATGCCTTACCCTACCAACATGATAATGGGCTAACAGTATACCTCTTCTTCAAGCATCTGGAGGGAGAAGCACTGAGGTGGTTCACTACACTCATAGTACATGACCTTGGTGACTTCAAGCTGGTGCTAGAAAAATTCCTACAACAATATGTCCACCACACATAGCATAAGTCCACGATTATAGACCTCCTCGTCGAAAAAATTAAACCTGAGGAGGACTTCGTAACCTTCGCAAGCAGATGGAGAGACATGGCAGCTAGATCTGAATGTTCCATCCCTAAAAGTCAAGCCGTTAAAATCATTGCCCGGAACACCAATGGAGCACTAAGAGCAAGCTTGCTGATGGGCAACTTCCAAACATACTCTCAGTTGTACGATAAAGCCACAAGGGTCCTTCGCAACAAAGAGGATCTATCATTCCTGGAGTACAACGAAAGGAGCAAGAAGAAGACTTTAGGCTACACACATGAAGGCACCATAGACAGTATGGCTCAAGTCATAGAGCAAAATCAAAATCAACTAGTCTAGTGCCAAGATCTGTTAGTTCAACGCCAAGGGCAACCAACGCAGCCAGTGCCATATTAGAATCAACTTGTCCGACCACAATACCAACAAGGGCAATGCCAACCACAGCAGCATCAGTAGCCTTCAAACTACCTAGCTTACGCCCAACAAGGGCAACCATAAAGGCAAAAGAACTACAACACTATTCCTCCACTACAACGCTATCATGGGCCCAAGAGGCAAAACTAGCCGTCACTTCTAGAGCTACTCTCTAACATCTACAGAATACTAGTAAAGAGTGGAGACATACAACCTCTAGCGCCTACCCCAAACACTCCCAGTGTTGATCCATTCAAGTACTATCCATACCATCAGAAGAATGTGCACATACTGGAGGAGTGTTTTACGGTCAAGAACAAAATCTATGATCTAAATGACCGAGGAGAAATCATGTGGACAGAACTAAAAGAAAGACTGAAGATAAAAGGGCAATCTGAAATGCAAATCCATCTAAACCCCATGCCAATCATTTAGTAGTCCACATGGAAGCCGAGGACGTCTAGCCAACTACTCAGCCAAAACTGATCTTCATCCAAAACATGCGAGCAGAATCTGAACAACCGACTAGGAACGAGAAAGACCCTGATGCACTGACAATGCTTGCTCAAGAGACTCGCTCAGGAGGGAACTCAGACAAACCCAAGGAAGATACATTAGGAGGGGAGACTTAGAACGATGACACATGGGATAGCCAGTTGGATGTCGAGAAGGTCTCAAATGACATTGCCCTTCTTCACCAACATGAATTAGAAAACATTGGAGATCTATTTGAACTAGCTAGAAAGGTCGTCGCAAGTTTTGAAAGAAAAAATAGTCTTTCGAGATATAGAACTGTCTGCACCAAAAAAGTGCTTGCTTCCATTAATCATCTCTATAGAAATCAATGGCTACTTACTTTCTAGAGTACTTGTTGATATTGGTATCAGTAAGAATATTTGCTCTCTATCCACCTTAAACCATCTCGACATTAAAAAAAGTGGAATAATCGGACGTCGCTTCGCTTGTATGGCCCACGACAAGAGCAAAAAAGAAGCAGTCCATTTATTATTTGAAAATGCTTTTGACTATGTGTTCTTTCTTATTGTACTATGTTATTTTACTTTATAATAAATCAAAGAATAGGATGACTAAAAAACAAATACATGATACATCAAGATGCATTATGTATACATGTGCACAATAATAAATCGTGTATCATATGCCTGGCATGCATCTTTAGCACATTGGGTGCGTGTGTGTGTGTGTGTGTGCATCACATGAAGGGATTTCATCACCTTTCATATGATTTCTTGAATGCTATGGGAGGATTTCATCACCTCTTACATTAATATACATTTTCTCTCTTTTTTGTAGATGTGTTTTCTTGTAGGTGAGGATTATTAATAGATAGAATTTAGAAATTAGAACTAAGATTTAGATATTAAAATCATACATAAAATAATTAAATTGTCTATCATCACCAGTGTAGTCACTTTTTTCTTAATTTTTAAAGTTCTATACCCATGGAAATTCGAACCCATGACTCCCTAAGAGTAATTAAAATGTCTATCATCACGAATGTGATCGCTCACTCGTTGAGGTTGACATTAATTTCTAAAAATTACACAAAATTTATACAACGATCACAAATGCAACGATGAAACTTTCACATTAAATAATCAAAATCACAACTTCAACCTTAATAAAAAAAATTGTAGTTTCTCATCTCATCATATTATAGATATGATGCTTCTCTTTTAAAAATTCTGAGTTTCTCATCTTATCTTATCTTATTAGATCCTTGAAAGATTGACAAGAAGTTTGTCACATTTCTAAGAATAGAGTGTTATGAAACATATGCCGCTTCATTTTCAAGTGTCATCATTTTTTTTTTTGGACATAGGCACCTTATTATAACTTCCACGTGAGGAAAATATTGTCTTCTCATTGTAATTGAATGTATACATGAGTCAATGATAGTTTCGGATGTAACAATTTTCAACATAATATTCAGTAGTTTGTGAATTTTACATATAGTCAAGATCAAAACATTGTAGAAAGTGATAGTAGTATTATATATCTTTGTAAAAAATTATGCTACTAAAAAAAATTGTGAAAGGATGTAGAAATACATTTTGTAGAAGTGATTTGTGGAAGACTATAAATACTAGTTTAAATATAAAGAAACATTTCGTTGTCATGGAAATATCACCCTTGTTAGTACAAATCCTATCGTGGACATAACGATGGAATGATAGGTTCTGAGTTTGACCTGTTTGCTGATGAAAAACTGCATGAAAAATCTCAAATTGATTTTAGCATCCCCCTCTACTTATTTTTCTTCCATTTTTAAATGAAAATTGAGATCTTTTTCATCATATTAATACGTGACATAACTCTCGAATCTGATAAAATGCATCCATGCTCGTGTATCCTTCCTGTTAACCGGTAGCCCGACACAATTATGTTGCATGCTACCTACGTTTTTCTCTATATGACAGGAGGAGCAGGTGAATCAACTGCTATGGTGCAGTTGGTTAAGGAGAGTGAAACTCACACCCTCTCTCTTAGGTTTGAATCTCACAGACTACAAGGAAAAAAAATATATATACTGATTTCAAAAAAAAACAGGAGCAGGTGCCAACATCCCACCACTCATGCACCACACCCTTGCCTAGCTAGCACTTCTTCTTTGTCAAGTCTCGTGAGTTGTCCATGGGGATACCGGTGTTGACCTCAAGGGTGGAGGGAAATGGGAGGGACAAAACCATGGCCCAGTTGAAAGATGCTGCTGAAAACTGGGGTTTCTTCCAGGTTAATTAATTTCCGTATGTTAGTATTGCATCACACCAAACAGACAATTCGGTGGGAATTATTATCTCCTTCTAGGTTTATACTCTATCTATTGTAAAATTTGAATAAGATTCCAGATTTAGGAAAATATATATTCGAAACAAGGCCCATTCCTTCTCCTGATTTAGGAATTTTATTTCATTTAACACTGATGGTAACCAAACAACTCCATTAGAATTGTTTCCTTAAAAAAGTGATGTTTATTATTGATTTATGAAATACCATTCTTCATTATTTTCTCAATCTTTTGTTATAAAATAGATGTGTAGAACAAAGAAATGACATTTTTATTCAAAATAGTTGTTTTTCTTGTACTTGCAAATATCATTGAGCTCCATGTTTAAATTAACTTGTGGTTTTCATATTGACTCCTTGTTTATACAACAAATTAGATAAATCTTACATAAATATTTTGATGTATCATTTATGGTATTAGATGGCCACGATTAGTAGAGGTAGTCAATATTCTAGTAGATCCGATAGACAGAGATGCCTACCTTGTTTGAGATAGTGGCACATCCTGTGAGTGCATGTGCTCAATCAACTTCGACATAGTGCTACTTCATAGAATAATATTGCACGTTAAGTCCAGTCTGAGTTATTTTCTTTTTCTCTATCTAATATAATGAAATTATAGCTTTTAAGTCTTAATATTAACTATACTAATTGACATGTATAATTTTAATGAAAATTAGCAAGAACAACAAAAGCAAGGAGAGCATACTCAAGTTACTCAAGGACTTAGACTTGTTTTAGAGTTGATATCAGATGGGTAATTCATTTTTCTATTTAATTTGTTGTTAGTCAATATGATACCTATTTCTTGTACTTAACTTGATTTTAATGTAGTACCTTCAAAAAGAATAACATGTCGTCCGAGAACGCAAAAAAATTAGATCTTATACATCAATCATCGAGTATCGATGAACACAGTTCCATCTAAATGAGAGAGAAAAAATGTTTAATATCCTATTAGTAATAAATAATCCTTAGAGTTATCTTTAGTGTAAACAATCAGTATATTAAATTAACAATCATGTTGGATTTATACAAAACAAATTTACTTTTTCACTTAGATGTACCAAAAAAATTATTGTACTCCTTTTACAAAATTAATCAAGACAAGAATGAATGATATGTACTATAAAGTAAAGACAGATGCATTGGTAAAATGCTCTGAGCCTCTTAATCATCATTAGGCAGCCAAGACATTTCTTCCACATTGGTGTACAAAAGAAGTAATTAATGTTTATATTAAATTAGAGTTGTGTTTATCATTGTATACGTAGGAATTAACAAATATATTGTTGTTTAATGTTAAAATTAGATAAAATGGACTATATGATCTTTTTGCTACGGATGCAAAGTTCCAAAGAAAGCTTGCATTGTTTTTCAAGATCCAATCACGTCATATTCATCACAAATAAAATATATATGCGGAAGTGTACCTGAATCCATGTAAAAATCATGAAAGTCCTTGTTCTTGTTAAAAAAAGTAAGAAAGAAAAGCTTAGTGGTTTGAAAAACCAGATCTAAGCAATAAATGGAAAAATACTTTAATAGTCTCTACACATATTAACCCACATCACTTAAGATGCTAATTGACTCAACCTGTAAATCAAATAAATCACTATAATGAATCTAATCAGAAAATAGTCTATAATACTTTAATTGATTTTATATTGACTCATATATATTGTTAGATTTAACCCAACACTAACGGTACTTATTGTAAACCATATGAGTTATTGATGTGGTTTATGTATGGATTGTGCAAATCATGTGTGTCGTATGAGCTACGACTATGGATTTATGATTTATGCAAACTATGTTGGCTACGCAGAGGCATGTGATTTTACTCCCACGATTTTTTGTGTGTTCCACATCGTTAAAGGACACCATAGATTTTGATGGTTATTAGAAATTTTTAATATTAATTTTTAATTCAAACATCTAGATGGTCAAATTTACAGCTCTAAGTAAATTATTGTAACTATTAATAAGTTGTTGTCATTTTATAAGACAAGATACTATGTATTTTAGAATTTTCCTTTAAAAGATATTAAAATGTGAGATTATTTATTTATTCTTAAGTGATAAAAACGACGACGGCGACGATACAGCTAAACATAATGAACTCTACTCTCCAAGGTTAATGTAATGGCTAATGATTGAACTTAAAAAGCTAAGAAAAGTACTCAACTGAGTCAGAGAAGCTCCCTCTTTTAAAACATTAAATTCGTTTGTACGGTTGTTTTAGTTTTTTGAATAATCTGTGTTGTAAGTAGTACATGAGTTTTTTCCGTAGAAAAACCGTTATTTGCAAGTTTGTTTATTTGGTTTTCTTTTGGTATATCATGGATACATTTGTTGATTTTTTTCTTCTCATGTTGCGATAAAAACTCACTTCATTGAGTTACTGATTTACATGTTACATCTGACAGCTGAAAATTAAATCAAATCTATTTTAGTTATAAATTCTTTGTTTAAATAGATAAAATATTATTTAATGGTTTAAAAGTCAAGAACCTTTGGAAAAATGGCATAAGCGTGGTACGACGCCAAATGTCGAGTGACGTTGACTTAACAACCACAACGACGAGATGATGGTTCCCCTGCCGTAACAGAACTTCTCCCCTTCGGTGGTCTCACAGAACCCAGAGGAATAGAACTTCACAAGTAACAGAGGGAGTACTTGTTTTGTTCTGTTTTGTTTTTTGGACTTTTGGTTCACTGCTTCTTCCTGTTTCTGTTTGCTGCTTGTGGTTTCCCTGTTGACGGTTTTCTTGCGATTTCTTCTCCATGGTCTAAATCCATTTTCTGATTGGTATTGGTGATTTCTGTTTGTCTTGGTCACTGCCTCATTGGATGACATAGTGATCTCTATCTGAAAGGAAGAAAGAAGTGTTCCCTTTTGGGTGTGTCTCTGTCTTTTTAGGTTTGATTGGTTCAATTTGTTTGGTTGGCTGAGGAAGAAAAGGAATGTGTTTGTTAGTTGTGACTGGTTCAATTTATTTTATTACTAACCAGATTTTTAGCTACTTCGAGTGCAAGTTATACTGAAACTTTTATGTTGAACATTAGAATTGATTTTCTTCTTTGGAAGTTAATACGGAAAACTTCTATGTTGAAAGGATTAGAAGACTTTCACACCAAGTTCGCCCCTTTTCCATCGCTATTCTGTACTTTTACTCCTACCAGTTAAGCCTTACCCAACCACTTTGTTGTTCTGCCTGTAGCAATTGGCTGCATTGATCTTGGTTTCATCGGAGGCTTGTCAAGACCTTGTTTGTGAAGCATTGGGTTCTCACCTCATGGGAGGGAAGTTATCCCGAGAGGTGTCGGGAAGGAGGTCTATATCGACCACTTCTTCCTCTTCTTCGTACGGTCGTTACGCCCAGTCGTATCCTCCTGACCAACAACAGCAACGGCCGGATTCGCAGCCGTATCCTGCGTATCTACCATATCCTAACTTTCCTCAAAGCTCCAACCCTCCCTTACAGAATTACCCGCCATATCCACAAGGCTATGCTCCAAATCATTCCACTGATGCTCGCCAGAAGAAGTTCCAGAGGAACTATTCAAGGATAGATGATAACTACAAATCTTTGGACCAGGTATACAACCAGTTCCCTTTTGCCATTTTTGTATGCATCTTTGCCCTACTGCAAGAAGTGACAATTGCTCTCGAATTTTGTTCCTATTATCTGTATCAATGTAACGTGAAATTCAACAAATTTCTGAGATGAATTATATCTGGAATATAGTTTCATATCCCTTTGTGTACATCATGCAGTTTAAAATACAGATATATCAGCCTAATTTACAAAACACATTATACAGCTTACCTATATTATGAACAATTGTTAACGTAAAATTTCCCCAAGTAACATCCAGAATCTATTTACATCCTCTCAAAGTTATCAAGGTGAAAGATATTTCCAAGGCAATAGGCCTTTAAAACGTCCAAGACAAGGCACTTATTTTATTGAATCGAGGCAATTGATCAAAAAAATGTTTTAGATCAGCAAAGAGCCAAATGAATGATACTATCAAATAATTAACAACATACAAATTTGAACTACAAATGTCAAGTAAGCTGCAAACTTCATATGTAAACATAAAATAACTTAAACGTTATTGTTGTAATATGATCAAACCAATAATTAAAATGGGTGAAAGTCTGGAAATGTGATACATAGTTGTTGTAATTAGTGGTGAATTTTTATGTAAAAGCAGAGATTAGACCATTCATTAAAACAAAAACGTATTTAAAAGTGATCAAAACCAAATAAAAGAGAGAATTATGGATAGAATGTTGGAGGGATAATAAGAAAAGAAAATGTTGGAAATATGTAAATCAATATTTTATTGTAATGATAACAAAGTATTTTACATAGATATTTTTAATGCACTTGCTTGAGAAATGTATAATATGTATGTGAAAAGGTTAATCATGAAGAAACTCACAATAAGAAATGTCTGGAAACAAGACGAGTATCATACAGAAAATGTTTTACAAAGACTATTGGAAGATTGAAGGAAGATTCAAGAGGAAGAGTCAAGGAGATCAAGATTGCATTATCAAATTTATTTGTAAAAGTTGATGTAACTATTTTATTTTTGTTGTATTTTTTAGAATGTGTGATGATCTCCCAATATGAGCCAAAAACCTAGGAAAATAGATAAATCCATAAACCTATGAAGGAAAACTCGAAAAAACACTTATATTAGGACTAAGGTAATTTTCAGCACATCAAAAAATATCAATATACCGAAACTAGGCTAAATATATAGAATTTTCTGAAATATACCAGGATCGGCATATCGGACATGTCTAACATACCGATGCTCTGGATTGTTGGATCAATTCGGATGACTGATCAAAATCGTCATATTGAAGTATCCGACCGTTGAACATTTTGGTCGATCGATAAAAAACGACATATCGAATAAGAACCTTTTTTAACTAGCCGTTTATAAAAGTTAAAAATAAATGTTAGACACACTTCTCAAGCATCATTTGCCTATAAATAGAGCTTCAATTAGTTCTAAAGATGCAACAATCACATACTTTACTTGAGTTTAGAAATCTTAAACAAGAAAGTGAGTTAAAATCCTTTCTTCCATACTTCCCAAGTTAGAGTACTCAAAATTCTTATATTTTGTATTGGAAGATCAGAAAGAAAGTTTGTAAAAACATCTCAAAGGTTTCAAGCTTATCTGGGTGTGAGAAGAATCCATGGATTGCAAAATTGGCAAAAGATTTGCTTTACATGTAAGTTTGTACTTTGAATTATAAGGGAAAGAGAACTTTTAAGGGATTCTCGAGAAGTGAAGTAGGCCAAGGTTTGGCTAAACCACTATAAATAGCTTGTCCATTTCATTGTCTTTCATTCTTTCTATGTATGTTTAATTAGTTACTTCAAATTCATTTGATGTTTGTGTATGTTATTGAAAACAGTAAGTAAAATTGTTGAAAAATAATTAGTTTATTTATTCACCTCCTTCTAGAGAAGCCATTTGATCTAACAATTGTTATCTAACAATTGTTAGTTAAAACAGTAAGTAACAATTGTTGAAAAATTGTTATCTAGAATCTAGATTAATTATCTACTAGATAAATGACTTCATCATCATCTAACATCTATGTTATAGAAGGTTAAAGCATAAATAGATCTCCTTTCTTGATAGTATAAATTATAATTATTGGAAGTATAGGATGATTATATACTTAAAGTCTATTAATTTTGAGTTATGAGATATAGTTGTAAATGATTTTGCTTTAAGTTTACATCTTTTAGAGAGTAGAGTAATAAATAAAAAGCCTTAACTCAACTTAATGCTTAAGGTTTGAACATTTTATTTTGTGCAGTAAGTCAAGAACAATTTAATAGAATATCAAATAGTAAAAAGTCACATAAAGTTTGACATATTTTAGAAGTCACACATGAAGAAACTAGTCAAGTAAAAGAGACCAAAGTAAATATACTTGTTCATAAATATGAAATGTTCAAAATGAAACAAAATAAATCAATTAGAGAGATATTTACAAGATTTACTAATATTACCAACTCTCTTCAAAATCTTGATAAAAGCTACTCTCAAAGTGACTTTATAAGGAAAATCCTAAGGTCTTTAACTCCCAAATGGGAGAAAAAGACAACTACCATTAAGGAAGCAAAGAATCTTTCAACATATTCATTTGAAGACTTAATTAGTAACCTTACTTCATATGAGGTTCAAATAAAAGAAAAGGAAAATGAAAAATCACTAAACAAAAAGACAATAATCCTAAAGACCACCATTAATTCAGAAGAATCAGATAGTAAGAATGATGGAGATATAACTTTATTAATAAGAAAATTTAAAAGATTTATAAAAAGAGGAAAATTTCACAAAAAAAGGAATAATGTTGAACCTCCATTTTATTTCAAATGTAACAAACCATGACATATTAAGAAAGATTGTTCATTACTTAGAACAAAAACATTTAAAAATAATAAGAAAATTAAAAAGAAAGCTTTTCAGGCTACTTGAGATGAAAGTGACTCATCCTCTTATGAAGAATCTTCTTCGGATAGGGGAAAGACCAACATGTGCTTTATAGTTCTAGATGATGAATATAACTCATCTCAAAATAACGAAGAATGCTCTATGGATGAACTTTTGGAAGGATTTAATGAACTATATTCAAAATATAAAGTCTTAAAATCAAAATACAAAAATGCAAATCAAAACATCACTGAATTAACTAATAAAAATGAAATATTAATTAATGAAGGAAAGAAAATTATAGATGAAAACGAAAGATTGAAAAACAAAAACATTGAGTTAAATATAGGTATTGATCATATGAAATATAAAATTAAAAACTTGGAAAAGGACATTGCATCACTAAAAACCAAAAGCAATAACTTATTAACCACTGTTACTAAGTTCACTAGAGGAAAAGAAAACTTAGACAAACTTCTTTCAAGTCAAAAATCATTCTTAAACAAACATAGAATTGGATTCTCTCAATTTGATGAGATTCTATATGAGAATAGATTTGTAAGAGCTCTTACAAATGAAAAATATGTGTTTGTGATTAAAAAGCATCAAAAGAAGTAGACCCCAAAGGCAAATGTTTGGACTTCTAAGACTAACAAAATCGAATCCAGAATGGTTTGGGTACCAAAATCTTCACTTCCCTCATGTCATGCAAGATAAAGTCCAAATGGATCCTCGACAGTGGTTGCTCGAGGCACGTGACAGGAAAATTTGGTCTTCTTTGCTCATACACCGCAAAAGAGGATGGAAAGGTAACGTTTAGGGATAATACAAAAGGAAAGATTATCGAAATTAGAAATGTCAGTAATTCTGTTAACCTTTCTATTGAAAATGTATTACTTGTAGATGGTTTAAAGAATAATCGTTTAAACATTAGTCAATTATGTGACAAGAGATACAAAGTAATTTTTGACAAAAAGGAGTGTCTCATAATTGATTCTATCACTAGTGAGGTATTATTTATTGGTTCTGGGGAAAACAATGTGTATAAAATAAATATTTCTTATAAATCTGAATTATGTTTTGTTTCTTCAAATGATGGTAAATGACTTTGGCTTAGACGGCTTGGCCATGCTAGCATGAGTCAATTGTCCAAAATTTCCAAGAATGAAAATGTTATTGGTTTGCCAAAATTAGATTTTTAAAAAGACAAACTTTGTGATGCATTTCAATATGAAAAACAATCAAAATTCTCTTTTAAAGCTAAAAATTGTACCAAACCTTTTGAACTTATCGACATGGATTTATTCGATCCTAACAGGACATTAAGTTTTGGTGGAAAAAGATATGTTTTTATTTTGGTTGATAATTTTTCTAGATTTACATGAATTTTATTTTTGGCTAACAAAAATGATATATTTTATGAATTTCGAAAATTTTGTAAGAAAATTTAAAATGAGAAGGAATTGAAAATCATTAAAATAAGAAATAATCATGGTAGAGAATTTGAAAAGGAAAATTTTGAAATTTTTTGTGAAGAAAACAGTTTTGTGCATAATTTCTCTTTTCTTAAAACACCTCTTCAAAATGGAATTGTTGAGAGAAAAAATAAAACCTTACAAGAAATAGTAAGGACCATGCTTTGTAAAAATAATTTACTAAAGTATTTTTGAGTCAAAGTCGTAACCTTGCTTGCTATATTTTAAATCGTATATCTCTTAGACCAATTCTAAATGAGACTCCTTTTTAATTATGGTCCAAAAAATTCCTAAAATTTCTTACTCTAAAGTATTTGGATGCAAATGTTTTATTCTTGACACTAAAGATACTTTGGATAAATTTAACTCTATAAGAAGCAAGACTTATAGAGTTTACAGTAAAAGAACATCTACTATAGAAGAGTCTATACATGTAGAATTTGATGAAAATATGAACAAAATAATTAATGTTGAAGAAGAACCTAAAATTGATGAAAATATGTTAAATAGTCCAAATATAAAAGAAAGGAAGAACTCAAAGATAATACTAAAACTTAGCATTATGTACCTAATCATCCTAAGGACCTCATCATCAGTGAAATCTCTAAGAGAATATTAACAAGATCTAAGCTAGATCATGAATGCGCTACCTATACATTTATTTCATCCATAGAACTCAAAAATATAGACGAAGTTTGTAATAATGAATATTGGACTTTAGCTATACATGATGAACTAAATCAATTTAAAAGAAATAATATTTGGGAACTGGTTCAAAAACCCACATTATAGGCACTAAATGGATTTTTAGGAATAAGTTAAATGAATTAGAGAATGTGATTTGAAATAATGCTAGGTTGATAGTCCAATGCTACTATCAAGAGGAAGGTATCGATTTTGATGAAACCTATGCTCCTGTAGCTAGATTAGAATCTATTAAGATGCTGTTAGCATATGCTAGTCATTTAGGATTCAAGCTTTTTTAAATAGATGTAAAAAACGCCTTTTTGAATGAAATCATTGAAGAAGAAGTATATGTCAAATAACCTTCTGAATTCGAAGATGAGTCTTGTCCTAATCATGTCTACAAATTGAATAAAGCATTATATGAGTTAAAACAGGCCTCTAGGGTATGGTATGATAGATTGAAAGAATTCTTGATAGAAAATTATTTTTCAATTGGATTGATTGACAAGTGATATACTAATAATTCAAATATTTGTTGATAAGATAATCTTTAGATCTACAAACGAAATCATGTGTGAAGATTTTGCTAATACTATGCAAAAAGAGTTTGAGATGAGTATGATGGGAGAATTAAATTTCTTTCTAAGTTTGCAAATAAAGCAAAGTGAGTGTAGAATATTCATTAATAAAGAAAAATATGCAAGAGAATTGTTGAAAAAGTTTAAAATGGAAAATACAATGATAGCCAAGACACCTATGAGCATATCTACTAGGTTGGATAAGGATGAAAATAGACAAAGAGTAGACCAAAAGTTATATAGGAGAATGATTGGATCATTATTGTATTTGATAGTCAGTAGACCAGATGTAATGTTTAGTATATGCCTATGTACTAGGTTTTGGGTATCACCAATGGAATCTCATTTAACGGTTGTCAAATGAAGTTTTAGATATTTACAAAATCCAAGTATGGTTTATTTTACCCTAAAAATTCAAATCTTGTACTGATTGGACATAGTGATGTGGACTTTACGGGATGCAAAATCGATAGAAAAAGTACTTGTTAATTTTTAGGACATTTCTTAGTATCATAGTTTAACAAGAAATAAAATAGTGTTGCCTTATCAACTATTGAAGTGGAGTATATTGCCGTTGGATATTGTTATGTTCAAATTCTGTGGATGAAACAAACATTTAAAGACTTTAGTCTTGTTTATTCAACCACACCTATATATTGTAACAACACTAGTGCAATCAATCTATCAAAGAATCTTGTACATCACTCAAAAATAAAACATATAGAAGTAAAACACCATTTTTTAAGGAATCATGTTATAAGAAATGATATAAAATTAGAATTTATTTCCACAAAAGACCAACTAGGTGATATATTCACTAAATCCCTAGATAAACACCAATTTATTAAAATTAGAAAGGACTTAGGAATATGTGAAATATCAGATATATTATGGAAGAATTCTGGTTCGGTACATCAAACATTTTCGGTTTGTCGAAAATCCCTGATTCGGTCTGCCGAATTATTTCGGTCAACCGAATTTTCCTAAGTTTAATTAGACTTCTTGGTTTGGTCTTCCGATTTGGAACGATCGACCAAAAACCTCTGGATTAGTACACGAAAATATATTGGTCTGCCAAAAATTCTATCAAATTTATCAGGAATTCTCTATTTCAATCTCCCATTTTTATCTGATCTGTCGAAATCTCCTGTGCCAAAATTTCAAATTTATTTAGTTTTGGTTTTCCAAATTAAGGGACGATCTACTGAAAAACTCTAGTTCGATATATTGATTTAGACCGGTCTACCGTTTTGTGTCCTAAATTTAAAGAAAAACGACATACTGATCATTTTTAGCATACCATTTTAAGTGACTTCTGTCGTTATTAACTTAGGGATTTCATCTTTTTCATCCACTTCTCATACAACTGTCTAAACCCTATCCTTTCCGAGTGTCCTTCATTTCCCAAACTCTTGAGAACTTGTTTTCTCCTTCCTTCTTCACTCGAACCATGCTCCATCTCTCTCTCTCACCAATGGCACCAAAAAAGATGGTGGCAACCAAACGCAAGGTCACTCTAACTACCACCACCACCACCTCCTCCTCAAATGAGATCCTAAGGAAACATTTTCACTTTGTCAACGACGAAGTTCTTCATGCTCATCGGAAACCGTTTGCCAACAGAGAGGTACTCACTGGTCATCGTGTTCTATTCAATGAACTAGGGCCTATAGAATCGTTGTTTGTCTTTCAAGTACTTGTTCCTTTTTAAGCATCCATAGGAGATAAAAAATATTATCCACAATTAATTTCCCAATTTTATGCAAACCTTATCATATCACATGACACCCTTGTATCCTATCTTCTATGAATAGAAATCATATTTGATGATGTTGTTATAGGACAAGTATTGAAAATCCTGTCTCAAGGTATTGATATTATATTGTCCTTTGACGAGATTGGTTGGTCATTCCTAGATATCAACAAAGCCATTTCAATAAAATACAAGAAGCACCTTCAAGCCAAATAAAATTAATCAATTAACAAAACAATCTAGGATAATTGTATATATTGTAACCGTTAATATTGTTCAAAAAAAGTGGCACAACGATGAACTCAGTGAACTCTCTTGTAAGGTAATATATACAATCACAAAGAAAATACGAGTTAATTGGACTAGGGTTATTGTTCATTGCATGTCCTACATCAAAACGAAACTCTTTTTTGGACCATATCTTACCTATTTTTTTGAACATTTCAACGTTCCCCTAGGCAGTGAACCCAACTTAGTAGTTCGAACCAAACCCTTAGGATCAATGGCCATAGAAAAGATGGAATAAGTACTAGATAGGTCAAAAGCGATTAAAAGTCTCCATCCTTCCTCCTCAAGTGCTCCTGTACCGCCATATGACAACGAAAGTTCTGAAAGTTCTAAAGAAGATGATATCGTCACAAAGAAGATTGAAATGTTATAGCAACAAATAAATGAAATAAAGATTCAACAACAACAATAGCATGAAGAAAATTAAGCATAAATGTGTCGAATTCTTTCCACAATTGAGGAATCAACAAAAGTCACTCACTACAAGTTGGGTGGAGGCATATTAAACCCAACATGAAGAATATCATTCTGATCTTCTTGAGTTCATTCCTAAAGGTCATCCTTCTTCTAATCCATGAGTGATTGTTAAAATGTTTGGTTTGACATTCTTGTCTGTTATTGATTGTTATGGTTTAGTATCATTTGTGATGACATTTTGGTTTATTGATTTGACATTTTGGAATAAATGTAACTTATGACTAACTAATTTGAATGTGGATATTATAGTACCAAAATAGTACATTAGGACTATATGTGGATTGAGTAAATGATTAATGATTTCTTGGAATTTGAATGTCTATATTGTTTTTTTTTTTTTGACAAAGAGGGGGAGGAAAATGTGAGGAAATTATGTTAAAATAAGTTGAAACTTATTACTATTGATCGGAAGAGTATTATTAAAATAAGGAATATATATATCAATCCTCATCATTTATATGCATGGAAACTTGGGTATTTAATACATATAGCTAGGGCGAGTATGATTGAATGTCTAGTTTTTTAATGGCTCTTTTTGCTTATGACAAAAAGGAGGAAAAAAAGTTATCATATGATAGGATTTAATATGCTTCTTCGTGATCATATAAGAAAAGGTCATATTGTTAAGGAGAGAAATTAGATATTATTAAATCCATACTTACTGATAGGGGGAGTATATAGATAAAGAATTTCTAGTTTTGTCATCATAAAAAAGAGAGAGATTGTTAGAAATATGTAAATCAATATTTTATTTTAATGATAACAAAGTATTTTACATTGATATTTTTAATGCACTTGCTTAAGAAATGTATAGCATGTATGTGAAAAGGTTAATCAAGAAGAAATTCATAAGAAGATATATTTGAAGACAAGGCGAGTATCATAAAGAAAAAGTTTTACAAAGACCCTTGGAAGATTGAAGAAAGATTCAAGAGGAAGAGTCAAGAAGATCAAGATTGTATCATCAAATTTATTTGTAAAAAATTGACGTAATTATTTTATTTTTGTTGTATTTTCTAGGATGTGTGATGATCTCCCAACATAAGCCAAAAATCTGACAAAATAGATAAACCTATAAATCCATGAAGGAAAACTCGAAAAAACACTTATATTAGGACTAAGGTAATTTTCGACATATTGAAAATTATCGATATACCGAAGCTAGACTGAATAGATATAATTTTTTGAAATATACCAGGATTGACATACCAAACATGTCCGACATACCGATGCTCTGGACTGTTAGATCAATTCAGATTATCGATCAAAATCGACATACCGAAGTACCCAACCGTTGAACATTTTAGTCGATTGATTAAAAACAGCATACCGAATAGAACTTTTTTTTAGCTGATCATTTATAAAAGTTAAGATAAACGTTAAACATACTTCTTAAGCATCATTTGCCTATAAATAGAAGCTCTAACTAATCCTAAAGATACAACAATTACATACTTTACTTAAGTTTAGAAATCCCAAACAAGAATGTGAGTTAAAATCTTATCTTCCATACTTTCCAAGTAGAGTGTTCAAAGTTCCTATATTTTGTATTGGGAGATTAAAAAGAAAGTTTGTCAAAGTATTTCAAAGGTTTCAAGCTTCTCCAGGTGTGCGAAGGATCCGTGGATTGCGGAACTGGTAAAAGATTTTCTTACATGTAAGTTTATATTTTGAATTATAAGGGAAAGGAAACTCTCGAGGGATTTTCAAGGAGTGGAGTAGGTTAGAGTTTGGTTGAACCACTATAAATAACTTGTGTATTTCATTATCTCTTATCCTTTCTATGTATGTTTAATTAATTACTTCAAATTCATTTGATATTTGTGTATGTTATTGAAAACACTAAGTAAAATTGTTGAAAAATAATTAGTTTCTTTATTCACCCTCGCTCTAGAAAAGTCATTTGATTCAACTGAAAAGAGGGAAGAAAAAGATGTACAGAGATTGAGATGCTCCTCTTCAATCGGGCATCAGCCAGGAGAGGGGTGGCTAGGCTACTGGGGAAGCTGATAATTGGCAACAATTTCTCTCCACAAGCATTACGGAACCCGTTCCCAATGGAGGAAACATGTGAGCCTCCAAAGGTGGCATAAGGAAATCTAGTGCTTTAGATGACTAGAGTGAGGACCAAGGTCAACTCATGTATGGCCCTATGGTATGCAAGGGATAGTGTAAGATTGGACATAAAATATTCCTATGCAAGTACCAAAACCCCTAGACCAGTTGAGAAACCTCCAGTTCAGGTGCCTGCTTCTGAAACGACTTGGTTTATTGCAGGCGGCATCCCCATCGATGTCCATTGGTTGGAGATGAAGAAGAATATGGCTGGTTTTGGAGCACCATTTGATTGGGCATGGACAATGAATCTTCTTGAGTATCATCGAAGAAGCTCATCTCAAGAGGAGGAAGAGGTCCAATGTGTGGTAGCTGAGAAGGCTTGCTGATGACTACATGATCATTCAAGACTTGTGATTCAGCTGGTGCGGAATAGCTTTCAAAGATGGACTCCTCAGCACCTGAGAACTGCATTAACTAATTGGTTCTACAAATGATTGCTGTGCCAAGTATTGTTGGCCTCAAACAGCTTATTGAGGGGGATTTCATCACATGTACAAAGCATGAGTACGTTCCGCAAGTCAAAATCAGGTTTCAATTGGCATAGGGAGATTGATGATAATATCACCACTGACATCTTTCTTGATATAGAGTGGTGGAGAATAACATGATGTCCCTGTCCATGCCCGAGTATGTGATCTCTCTCTAGATCTAGGTATTGGGATCATTGCCTTCATTCTGTCTCTTGCCAACTTTCTTGAAGCTTGTTAGTTTTTCATTGTCATGTTGTATAATATTTTTTGTGGTTGTTACTAATTAAATTGTTTTTCTATCATATTGTGCCATATCTTTCTAAATAGTGCTAATGTTTAGGGTCTTTTGTCAGTTCACTAATGGTGCCACTAGCTTGACTTCATTTGAGTTTCAAAGCGTTCTACAAACTACTCAGAATTTTAACTGAATAAAAAAAACCTAGTAGATTACAAACTAGTCTAAATTATACATTCTCAGTAGGTTTCACAATAACATTGATTTACAACTTTGTGGTGGATTTGTAAAGACCATAGCATATGCCAGACCTCGAAAAGAGGAAGTGTTATCGTTGTACAACTACAAGAGAGTGGATGGAAGACATATTAATGGAAAGATTTGTGTTTTGTTCAATGGATGCAGGGATATGCATAGTCTTGGTCCATTTTAAGTCTTTATATAATGAGCATGTGTTTCCTTTTCTTGGGTCTATAAACAAGAAGTGAATGGTTCAGGAGTAAGGCAACACCTCCATAACGTCTTTACATCTCTTATTAGTTATAACACATACTAACAGATGCATTTTCTATTTTATTGTAGTATATAAAAATATATGCATTAGGATCAAAGGGGACATTATGGACTTATAGTTAATTTTTGTAGTAATTCACAAGTTACAACGTGATTGAGTTGTGTGTTGGCAAATCACGTAATTCTATTCCTTCCACGTGAGTCTAGCTCAACTTTCTTTGACTATTTGTAACCCTTCTTAGCTCAACTTTCTTTGACTATTTGTAACCCTTCTTATAGGTCTTGATCTTAAAATTTAGTTAATCCACAAGTCATTTCTATGCACTCCATTTGATCATGAAGTATCTTGTTCTCATTTTCCCACCTATTTAGCTATATTTTTGAACTTCATGGCTTCAATTATTTTATCCTCCAATTTTGGATTCACATCTTAAGTTCTACGTGTTATTGCTCTAGGCTCCAAGACTCCATTCTTACGTTCTTTTGCTTTCTTCCTTCTAATTTCCAAATTGTGAGTAGTTTTTGTGTTTTGGAAAATAAGATCTGAATCTAGGAGATGACCTATTATGGGACCCACAAAGACAAAGTACTAGGTGTCTTTGTGGCTTTGAAAGTGGTTGGTTCTCTTGGAGGCCAAATCCCAGGTCCATTTCCCAGCTTTTTTTCTTTCAGGTTTAATTACTTTTCTACTTCATTCTTTTTTGTTCTTTTTAACACCTGCCCTTTATCCCTAAATATCCGAAGCATGATTTGATTACTGAAGCCGTATTACCTCTAGACTTTCTGGTAGTTTTTCTCCATATGCTTTATCCCAAGTATGAAATATATACCCATATACTTGTTTTTCTCATTGATTCTATTCATTTTTATTTGCTCACATATCAAAAAAAATAGTCACCTGCATGGAGCAAAATTTATGTTGTCTCTGCAACAGTGCTAAAAGTTATTTTCTCAGGTTACAAAGGCCCTTGTTGAAGCTGGACTTGAGTCTTCAAATCTTATTGTTGGTATTGATTTTACAAAAAGTAATGAGTGGACAGGTATGAATAGTCATTTTCACTTTAATATTACATGAGATTGGTAATAATGGATCCTGTACACTAACATTTTCATGAACAGGTAGGAACTCCTTTAACAGGCAGAGTTTGCATCACATTGGTGACATACAGAACCCTTATGAACAAGCGCTATCTATTATTGGAAAAACTTTATCTCCTTTTGATGATGATAACTTGATCCCATGTTTTGGGTTTGGAGATGGTAAGATCTGAACTGTGCATCCATATTAGGTTCTTAAAATTATAATTTGTTGCAAGTATTGATTATTCCTCGGAAACTTACGCAGCATCAACACATGATGACAATGTGTTTACTTTCTATCCTGATGAGCGACCTTGTAATGGGTTTGAGGAGGCTTTGTCGCGATATAGGGAAATTGCTCCACAACTGCGATTGTCTGGTAGCTTAAGTTTTTGAATCACTTCTTCACTGAATCTGAGTAATAGTTTGCCATTCGATGTTTATTTGCTGTGGTTGACAGCTTTTGTTTTGCAGGGCCAACGTCTTTTGCTCCTATCATAGAAATGGCGGTGACTATTGTGGAGCACAGTGGTGGTCAATACCATGTTTTATTGATAATTGCAGATGGACAGGTACTTTCCTCATTCCATCCACAAGCAATGGTTTGAGTCAATTACAATATTTAAATTTCATCACTGATTAGCTGAATACCCTTAGTAATAAAAGGTAAAAGAAAATCATGAATACTCTTTGGAATACTATTAATAAGGCAAGTTTTTAAACCTAAGATAATTTCAGGTGATTGCAATTAGTTTTTTTATGAAATTACTTTTGTGGTACACAGATGATGGCCCCATTATTCTTATGTATTTTATCTAATTCTTTGGGAGCAGATACATCCATATGGTGATTTATGATTTAATTATGCTGTGTCTCTGGTCTTCATGGGTGCAACTCAAACCTAATTATTATTTTGGTTATCCACATGCAACTTAAGTTGTATGGTTTTTTCTTTAATTCTATAAACATAATGCTGTAGTACTTTTTCCTAACATCCTTTAAGTCCTCTACATCAGTTCTACTCAGTTTTCTTTTTATTTCTTTGTGCTTGTGTGACTCAACTTACGTTTTCCCTTTACTTGATTGGGACTTTTTTGGCTGGTTTGGGGAACTTACAGAAATGAATTTCTGCCATCAATCACTACTCATAGAAACATTCTAATTCTGCCTTCTTCGCTGCAATATTGATAATCATCAAAGAAAAAAATGGAATTCAATTGAAATAAGTTAACAACTAGATTCAATTGAGACTCATAAAGAAACTTCTAATTCATCCATAAATTACAGGACTAGTCAAACTGATTGTCCTATTCTGCAAGAACTTTGTATGTCTGTATGTTATATTGTACTCAGGGAGCAACTTTGGCCAGATTTATGTGAAAATGAAATGAATCTGTAAAATCTACATTTCCAAATCAGATTTAGTTTCCCTTTGCAGCCTCTCCAACCAAAACAAAATGAGATTGTCTAGAGCTCACATAATAAAACTCTCAAACTCTTGTTTCTCATGTATTTTCTATTACTGGAATATTTTGCTTTTATTTTTAGGCTGTTGCTATTTTTGCTTTTGTTGTTCTTGTATGTAACACTTAGGCCCATTTGGATAGTGGCTGAAGTTTTTTATCCGGGTTGTAAAAATGTAATTTATGATTTAACAAGCACATGATAAAAATACATAAAATGGTTTTAAAAAGTATTTGGATAGGAGTACAGGACACTAGAAAGAAGTGCGTGGGTAGGATTTCAACAAGTTCTATACATACCCGTAGGAGACCACACCAATCCTTTTTCACATCTCTTTCTCCAAGTAAGAGACCAACCCTCACTCTCTTTTTCTCACTTTCTCACTTATCAAAAAGTATAGGTTTGAAAGAAAGAGGTTGAACTTATTTTTTGAAGATTTTGTTATATATTTTAATTTCTTTAAGAGCAAAGTACATGACATGGAAAGTCTTGTATTCATCGATCCTCCATTGTCCTCTGCTTTGGTGTTTAAATATATAATTTTTGTACTAAGAAGTAATTATCTGATATCTCTAGAAGATTGCTTTGATTTGGCAACCAAAGATTAAGATGATTAGGTAATTCATTGGGACGGGAATATGTCAATGATAGTTATCGCAAATTCAAATTAGGATTTGATTAGGATAATTATTCAGATTTGGAATCAATTACAAACTGGGATATTTAAGAAGATTTGCTCTCTTTGAGTAGGTTCTTGAATTGAATTCTTTGTAAGGACGTTAATAGCTGAAGGATTATTTAGTTGATTTGATTAATAGATTTGAGTTTGTGTTTAAGTTCTTCTTGTTAGGATAAATGATTCCTTATATAGGTCTTTATGTTATCCATTTATTAGATTACGTGTAGATTAAGTATATGCTCTTCTACAGTGGAAAATACGCAAGTCAAACAGTGGAAAATGATTAAGACTTTAAATCTTTATTCCCAAATTAAAACTTTAATATCTTCTCTGAAAATTTTTCTGTAAAACTCTAATCTGATTCATAATCAAATTCTAGCTAAAATTCTGAAAAAGTCTCTTTCAAAGAAATCTCGGAAATCATGTATTTTCAAAACTTACTTTTCTGAAAACCATGTTCTATTCTATATATATCTTTGGAAAACTGTTTTGAGACTAGGTTCCAGTCTAAATCTTAAATCCTAAATCTTACAAAACACAGAACCTGGCTAGGAGTAGTCCTAAGACATTATTCTTATCTTAGCTAGAATCTAATTAAAACTCAGAAATCAAAACCAAGCTCGATTGTAGCTTAAAACTGATTTCTGAATTTGAAATCTGAAAACTTAATTTTTTGATGTCACCTTAATCAGGAGTGACCTAACCACAATTAGAGAAGGAGATACCAACCTCAATCCTCTACACTATCACAATGAAAGTCCCTGTGTAAGGCATATCACCGTCCCAACCAACGAGCCTCACTATTTCTTTTCTCTTTTCTATTTTCATTGTACGGGGATACGTCTCCCCATTATGTCCCTCTAATCTATCCTGGTGTTGCAAGCATCGGTGACTTTGTCTGTCCATTACAAGCTCTCCAATTATTCTACCTGGCCTAGTGCGAGTTCTCGAGCTACCTCACCTAGCCTATCTAACACCACTCTTCTGACTGAGTGTATAGTCCAACCAGTACTAACTCTTTTGGCTCCCAGTTTTTTTTACCTGGGGCTAACTCAAAACTCTGAAATCTCTTTTCTAAAACATACTGTAACTCAAAAGAGCTTCTGATTCATGTTTTCAAGATATAAAATTATAAAGCATGAAGTGTTATAGAGAATTACTGTAGCGTGATTTCGAGAAAATCATTGAAATATCCTTGATTAATTCTCATAAATTCATGAAATCTCTGTAAACTCATAATCTCAAGCTAGACCGCCTATATTCATGGTTTTTAGCTATTTTACATCATTAACTAAGCATGGGAAACAACAGAAATGAAAGGACAAAAGATAGGGATGGGTTGTCAGCGTTTCTTCTTATCTCCAACGAGCGCCTTAGTGTTCCCTGGTGATCTCTTCCCCTCCAGCAATCACCTTTCTTCCTCTCCCTACTCAAGGTCCTCTCTCAAGTTCCCCGCTCTCTCCTCTCTTCTCTGGATTTCTCTCTCCCGTTTTCCTCTCCGACACCAGCTCCTCTTCCATTTTATTTCAGCTAGCCCATCGTCGTTTTTCAATCGCCAGTGTAACGCCTCGAACCCGGGCACGCTACCTAAATCATAGTATCACAAGTAAAATTACACTAATTACAGTAAAATTAAATAACTGCAACTAAGGCTCACCTTTAGGAAACAATGTGAGGCTAGAAGCTTCCGACTCTGGCACCGGAACTCGACTGCACCTAAAAATTAAACAACCACGCGTGAGTGACATCTAAGTCACCCAGTATGCGTCCCAAACACACAAACACAATTCTTTGCAAAACTATTAAAAATCACCTTTTTAACTTTCAATGGTTGGTTTTCTTTTAAAAATCCTTTTTTCTTTTATTTGAAACCACTTGGGAATTTAATCCCAAATTCATACTCTTTTCAAAAGTCATGTTTATTTTCTTTTCTCAAAACATTTGGAAACTTATTCCAAAACCACATTCTCTTTCAGAAACACACTTTTGCATTTTCTTTTAAAACCTTTGAAATTCATTTTCAAAAACATGTTCTTTTTCAATACTTAGGATTTCTTCCCAAAATCACACTTTCAAATTCACATTTCTGACCAGATCCAGCCTAAAACACAATACTTCTCGGACTCAAAACAAAATCATAAATACTAGCTGGTAACTGGTGAAAACATCATCATTATTCCATTTCAGGATTTTAGGACCATTCATAAGTTTAATCCTAATCAAACCACATTTTTTGTTTATTCATTTCCACTTTTTCTTTATTGATGTTACCTTCATCAGGGTAACCAAGCACACAAGTAGTAGGCGAGGACATCATTTCCCCTACTTCCCTGCACTGTCGTGGTGAAATTCCCCTTGTCAGATGCCACCGCCCCAGCCAATCGGTCTCAATTTCTTTTTTTCATATATACACGGGAATACGTCTTTGTCTGACGTCCCATCGGTGACCCAAACAACTAGGTACAACGACCCAGGCTCAGCTTACACCGTCGATGACCCGAACAACTAGGTTCAATAACCTAGGCTCAGCTTACACTGTCACAAGCTCGGTGACCCAAACAACTAGATATCACGACCCAAGCTCAGTTTACACCGTCTCAAGCTCGACAACCACAGTCATGTCTAGCAACTGGTTTCATTGGAGCCTCATACTCCTACCACGTTGTCGACATCAACTCCCGTGGTTCCTTAACACATTATTAGTGTTCCATTTTCAAAACTATTTAAGCTTTTCTTTTCAAAACCATTTACATTTCATTCTTTATGTTGCAGGAACCTGTCTCCATACAACACTTGACCCTCAACTGGGGTTCCAACTCAAATCATGAAAATCATGCTTAAAATTATAAATTGGGTATCATGCCCAGAAACAAGACAATCTGCCATTTTATTCATTTATAGGGTCTAAAATCCAAAATCATGCCCAAATCCACTTGTTAGGGTTCCACATTCCTCTATGTCATTACATGGGAAAAACATCATTTACATATGCTTAACATACCTTTTAAAACCATTTATCCTTTACTTAAACTCATATTTATGCATATCAGGGTTAGGGCAAAAACGACAGATTAAAATCAGGTTCGGTATACCAAAATTCCCTGATTCGGTATAGCGACCATTTTCGGTATACTGAAACCCCCTGTTTCAATCGACCGAAAGATTTCGGTCTACCGAAACCAGAGATCCTGGCTTAATCTGTCAGGATTTCGGCATACCGAAAACCCTACAACTAGGGCATTCTCCTCTTTCGGGCGACGAAAATCACTCAATTTGGGAGTCTCGATCGGACCTCCCAAACACACACCAAAATTTTCCAATAAATCATGGAACGTAGACCCTTGAGTCTATTTCAAAATCCCTCAATACATTCCTCAATCCATCAACTATGTGATTCATACGAAAATCACAAAGGGGAAGAGCTCAATTGAACCTACTGTAGCTTACATCCCAAATCACATTCAATCTCACATATTCTTCATTCTAACCGCATGATATCTATATTCTCATGCATTCCAACTCATTCTCATTAATTTCCTATTTTTCTACAATTTTCATGCATTTTCTCATTATTTTCAAGGAAGCAAGAAACGGAAGAAGGGAGGGATCGAATACCTCTCCGGCGGCCCACGCAACTTCGACCAGTTCACCGCAGCCCGGCGTCACCTCGGCGAAGCTTCGGTGAATCTCAGCCTCCGGTGGAAGCACCCACACGCTGACGTTCCTCCTAGCTCGCGCCCCCTGCTCTCTCTCCTCCTCCTCTCCTTTCTCGCCACTCTCCTCCTCTGCCTACTCCTGCCTCCCTCTCTTTATCTCTGCCTCCTCCCGCATGACGTCGACCATCCATCCCGTCGAAGGAGACGAGAAGGCACGAGCTTCCGTCGCTGGTGGCACAGGTGTGGAAGAAGAGGAAGAAGAAGACGGGGAAGGGGTGGAAGGGTATGGCTTGAGAGAGAGAGAGAAAAAAAGGAAGGAGAAAAAGAAGGAAAGAAAAGATGAACACGCAAATCGAGGCGACTGTGCATCCTTAAATCAGACTCTACATTGGTCCCAAATTACAAGCAGGTGTACAGGAAGCCAACCACATGCTCACACATCGAAAAAATAACAGATTATTTATTAATAAACCATTTATACAATATTACAACTAATTACATGATTTACAAGTAAAAATGGATAATCAGGCCCAGATGTCACAGCCAACAAACGCTGACGAGGCATGGTGAGATTTGAACGGCGTCGTTCGCACGGTATGGGAGGAAGGCGGTGATGGCAAAGTATGGAAGTACAATGTTGGGTGGTGGTTAACTGTGCATTTCACTATGCAAGTATACACTTATGTATACGGTATAGGATACTAATATACGTAACCATACAAAGTCCAAGGATAAACACCAAGGAAAAGAGAACACAATCAAGCATTGAAATCCATATTCCATTAATTACTTTTAATACAAATACATGGGTACATGCTTACATCATTCTGGAAAATCTCCTGGGAAACCAGTATATGTCAAACGTGCATCCCTACTATGCGTTCTACACACGACTTTTCCCATATTGGGCCCAGATATTACATTCTATCCCCTTTTAAAGAATTTCGTCTCTGATATTCTCATCTAATCAAACAGGTGGGCGTATCGTGCCCAGATGTCTAACTTGCACTTCCAGGTTGCTTCTTCTGCTCCATGGTATCGCCACTGAATCAACATCAAAGGAATAATTTTGTTTCTGAGAACTTACTCTTTTTTTGTCTAATATCTGTACGACATCCTCTGCCACTGATTTGTCTTGTTGAAGTTCTTCTGGCTGCACTGGGATAACTTGGGATGCATCTGTCAAACATTTTCTCAGCATCAACACGTGAAAGACACTGTGCACATTGACTAGCTCTGGAGGTAGGTTTAACTTGTATGCCACCTCACCAACTCTTTTGATAATCTGATATGGCTCGATTTAGCGAAGGCTTAGTTTACCTCTTTTATCGAACATTGCCACACCCTTAGTTGGTGACACCTTAAGGAAGATAAAGTCTCCCACCTCAAACTCCAAAGACCTACGCCTCCGATCAACATAGCTCTTCTGTTTATTCTGTGTAGCAAGCAATCTTTTCCTGATTAAATCTATTTTATGCTCATACTGCTATACTATATCTTGTCCCATTAGCTATCGCTTGCCTATCTCACTCCAACAGGTGAGTGTCTTACATGGCCAACCATATAATGCCTCATCTGGCATCATTCCAATACTGACATGATAACTGTTGTTGTAGACGAACTCTATAAGTGGCAGGTGATCTTCCTGTCTTCAAAATCTAAGGCACAAGCCTGCAGTATATCTTCTAGGGTTTGGATCGTCCTTTTAGTCTAACCATCTGTTCAGGGATAAAAGGTGGTACTAAAGTTCAGTATTGTCCCGAACGCTTCCTGTAGAGTTGCTCAAAATCTAAATGTGAATCTGATGTCTCTATTAAACACAATCGATATCCGAATCCCATAAAGCCTGATTATCTCTGACACATACAGATTTGCTAGCTACGGCAAGGAAAGAATGACTCTCATAAGCAAAAAGTGCGCTAACTTGGTGAGTCGATCGACGATTACCCATATTGAATCATTCTTTCTTCTGATTTTAGGCAATCCTGTGACAAAATCTATTGACACGTACTCCCACTTCCAGATTGGAATATCTAGAGATTGTAGAATTCCTTCGGGCTTCTGATGCTCTATCTTAACCATCTGACAAATGACACACTTTGCCACAAATTCTGCTATTTCTCTCTTCATCCAAGGCCATCAAAAGTTTCTCTTTAAGTCTTTATACATTTTGGTACTTCCTGGGTGTACTATGTATCTGGACCAATGAGTCTTGTCTAGCAAACTCTTTTTTATCTCCTCTACCTGAGACACATACAATCGGTGATTGTACCTTATCCTACCGTCTACACCAACTGAGAAACTACCTACATCATTCTAGAAAATCTCTTAGGAAAACCTACGCATGTCAAACGCACGTCCCTACTGCGCGTTCTACACACGGCTTTCCCCATATTAGGCCTAGATATTACATCTTCACTTAGAGAACCTTAATAATGTTGCTGCTTACATTCTGTTTATAATGGTACATAGTTAAAGATAGAACTCATATCCCATTCACTTTGTTGACTTGGGACATAAGAAGATGAAGTTCTCGTCCATCCACTTTTAGAAATATAATCTAATTATGCATAAAAACGATCTCGAAAAGAGTTGTAGCCATAAAGGTCTGTAGGACCATAAATATTCATAGAATCAAGTGACTCTAAATAAACTTTTCCTAGTATGACTACTCCAAGAATCTGAATCCTTTGCTGTGTTTTCACGAGATTTTCTTTTATAATGGTACGACAAAGGATCAAATCTTGATAATTATCTAGTTCCATGATGCTCCTCTTGTGTGGCTTGTATGAATTCATCTTTTCTTGTGAATAGACTAAATGGTCTTTGACTTTCTCCCCGTAGGTCTTCGCCTTTATCGTCGACTGGTGGTTGCGAAAAATCATCTGTATCATTCTCACCACCTAAACTTGGAGTTCCACTACAAGAATGCTCTAATGAACTGATATATTCTTCAACATCAATGTCCATTTCAGTAGTAATTCTTGAACTTAGTCTACCTTGTTCTTCATCTAGTACTTGTTGTCCATTTTTTTGCAACTACTCAAATATAGGATCCTCATATTCATCCTCATTATATATATATGTCAAATCAATTGGGTCAATGTGGTCCTTATCTTTTCTCTCTCTGATATGTTTCATTCTCAATCTCATGTTATAATGTACAAACACAAGCTCATTTAATCTTTGAGTTCCCAATTTGATTTTTCTTTTTGTATGAATAAGATTAAATATACTTCAATTTCTTTTGTATCCTAAAGCTAAGGCAGTTTGAGAAAAAAAATCTTTATTGCAATTATTCTCAAATTTAGAACATCTATTCTATTCAATATCCACCATTCATCTGAAATATGATATTAAATTATTAGTTTATTATCCATATTATGATGTAATGTTATGAAATAAAATAAATAATTTTCAAATCCTTACTTTGAGCCATCAAGGCATGGCCGCGAATCGCTTGAGAATTTCCAAATCCAAACATTTGGTTCATTCAAGGCTTGTATTTGAATATCTATATTTGACTTCAATTTCTTTATAACGATTCTCATAGAAGATAGTAAATCAATATGATTTTCGAGTTCATGATTGTATTGGAACTGCGGGCTCAGATAGTATACTACATTGATAAAGAAAAGTCATTAAGCAATCAATTATAATGTATACATAATTACGACAAATATGAATCTATATATCAAACTACTTATAAATTTCATGCAAAGGATGAAAAAGTATGTTGGACCATCTTTCTTCGATAATCTTCAAGTATCTCTTTGAACTTCTATATCTTTTATCAACTTCATTGCCTCATACAAGAAACCAATTGTAAGTTTCTTATCACCATCCACCAAGCGAAGAATTATTGAAATCGATTTCATTATGTTTATTATCTTTCAAGCGTCTTTCTAAAAAGACTGATAGGTAAATTCTCCTATCAATTGAAGTATCACTTTCATGATATTTATACCAGACTCATGAATTAAACATGTATTTTAGTCTGCTTCTTTTATCAATCATTCATTAGAGAGGTATTAATTTGTTGCAAATCGAGTAACTCTAGGCCGAATCAAGTCACCACCACAACACTTAGGTGACCTTATAAAAACCAATAAGTAGGAGTAATTGTAAATAAAATTTGTTACAACATTTGCTTCTCTAACAAACTTTCCACCAACTGTCTTACCATGGTCCTTAAGTATTAAATTAATACAGTGAACAATATATAGTGTTCAATAGATAGGATACTTAGATATGATTTTTTCATCAGTCTTTTTGAAATTGCTGTCATTGTTGGTGACAATCTGAACCACATTTGACGATCTCACTTGCTTAATAACTTCCATTATTTACTTATACAAGTATTTATGATCTCTGATAACATCAGAAGTATCAATGAACTTTAAAAAAATTGTACGACCATCACAATAGATAATAAAGTTGATAACCTATTTTCTGATGATACTTGTCCAATCATTACACATAATAGTAATCCCATAAGTTGCCCATTGTCGTTTCAAAATGTCAATGTAGCTTTCTAATTCTTCCTTTTCTGATTTAAGATACTTATATTTTATATCATAATCAATTGGTATTTTTACTCCCATACCTTCTCTGATTGTTACATCAAGCATATATTGTAGATACGGTCTCTTTATAGTATTTATCGAAATAACGTTGACAAACATATATTTAGTCACAATTTGATCAACTTTTTCTCTAGCATTTCCAAACATGTTTTTGATAGTCTTCTGCTTTGACTTTTCAATTCTACATGTTGCTGAATCTGGATTGTCATACATTTGACTGTATGTTTTAAATTTCCTGCAATGCTTTTATCCTTATCTTTCTATGTACTTCCACTTCCCTAACACTTCCAGGACGATGGAATCTCTGAATTTGTTATCTATGTCATTCTTCATTTCTTAACTACATTACAACTCTCCTATACATGTCTTTCTCATCTTGAATTTGACAATCTAGAGAATATACTTGTGACATCTAGGTCTGATTATCCATTTTTATTTGTAAACCATGTAATTAATTGTAATATTGTATAAATGGTTTATTAATGGATAATCTGTTATTTCTTGGATGTGTGAGCTTGTGGTTGGCTTTCTGTGCTCCTGCTTGTGATTTAGGACAAATGAGGAGTCTGGTTTGAGGATGCACAATCGTCTCGGTTTGCGTATCTGTCTTTTCATCCTTTTCTTTCCTTCTTTTTCTCCTTGCTTTTTCCTTCCCTCCCACGAGCCCACACCATTGCGTCTTTTTCTTCCACACCCGTGCCACCACCAGTCGACGGCCCGTGCCTCGTCGTCATTTCCGACACGATGGACGGCCGACGTGATGCGGAGGGAGGAGGAGATAAAGAGAGGCAGAGGCAAGTGAGGAGAGGAGAAGGTAATCGAGAGAGGAGAAGAGAAGGATGAGCGGTGCGCAACTGAGGAGGAGGTGGGAGCTGCTCGTGTGATCCATTGGCGGAGGAGGCTCGCCGGAGTGCGGGAAGGTTCGTTGGGGTGCCATTAGAAGTACACGACCCTTGTCCCTTCTCGTTTCCCTTGTGTTTGGATTAAGTGAGAAAATCCATGAAAATGACAAAAATGCATGTAAAATTTTAGAAAAATGAGAAAATGATGAGAATGAATTGTATTGCATGAAAATATTGATATCATGCGGTTAGGATGAAAATATGTGGGATTGAATATAATTTGGGGGTGTAGGCTACAGTTGGTTTCACTGAATTCTTCCCCTTTGTGATTTTCGTATGAATCACATAGTTAATGGATTGAGGAATGGTTTGAATGCTTTTGAAGTAGACTCAAGGATCTACGCCTCATGATTTTATGGTAATTTGTGATACGTGTTTGGGGAGTCCGATCAGGACTCCCACATTGGGCGATTTTCGCCGCCTTCAAAAGGGGTGTGCCCTGTCTGCGAAGAATTCAGTATGTCGAAATCCTGACAGATTAAGACAGGATTGTTGGTTTTGGTAGACCGAAATCTCTCGATCGACCGAAACAGGGGGTTTCAGTATACCGAAAATGTTTGGTATATCGAATCAGGGAATTTCGATATATCGATCCTAAAATTCGGTTTGTCGTTTTTGCCCTGACCCTGATATGCTTAAATATGAATTTAAATAAATGATAAATAGTTTTAAAAGGTATGTTGAGCATATGTAAGTGATGTTTTCCCTATGTAATGACATGGAGGAATGTGGAACCCAAATAAATAAATTTGGACGTGGTTTTAGATTTTGATCCCATAAATGAACAAAAAGGATGATTTTGTGTGGTTTTGGGGTTTAGACCTTGTGAATGAACAAAATGGCTGATTATGTGTGATTTTTTAGCATGAGACCCAATTTATGATTTTAAGCATGGTTTCCATGATTTGAGTTGGGACCCTAGTGAAGGGTCAAGTGTTGCATGGAAATAGAATCCTGCAACGGAAAGAATGAAATGAAAAATGGTTTTGAAATGAAAGGCTTAAAGAGTTTTGAATTGAAACACTAATAATGTGTTAAAGGACCACGGGAATTGGTGTCGACAACGTGGTAGGAGTAAGAGGCTCTAATGAAACCAGTTGCCAGACACGACTGTGGTTTCCGAACTTAAGACAGTGTAGGCTGAGCCTGGGTCATGATACCAAGTTGTTCAGGTCACCGAGCTCGTGACGATGTAGGCTGAGCCTAGGTTATTTAACCAAGTTGTTTGGGTCACCAACAGTGTAGGCTGAGCCTAGGTCATTGGACCTAATTATTCGGGTCACCGATGGGGCGTCAGACAAAGATGTATCTCCGTACATACATGAAAAAGAAATTGAGGCCGGTTGGCCGGGGCGGTGGCATCCTGCACAGGGAATTTCACCGCGGCAGTGAAGGAAGGTAGGGGAAAGGATATCCTCGCCTACTGCTTGTGCGCCTGGTTACCCCTGATCAAGGTAACAACAGTAAAGAAAAGTGGAAATGAATAAGAAAAGAAATGTGATTTGACCAGGATTGGACTTATGAAATGGTCCTAAAATCCTGAAATGGAATAATGATGATGTTTTCACCAGTTACCAGTCAGTATTTATGATTTGGTTTTGAACCTGAGAGACATTGTGTTTTAGACTAGATTTAGTCAGAAATGTGAATTTGAAAGTGTGATTTTGGGAAGAAATCCCAAGTATTGAAAAAAGACATGTTTTGGAAAATGACTTCCAAAGGTTTTAAAAGAAAATGAAAATGAGTGTTTTTGAAAGAGAATGTGGTTTTGGAATAAATTTCCAAGTATTTTGAAATAGAAAGAAAGATGGGTTTGAAAAGAGTTGGGACTTGGGCTCAGGATCCTAAGTGATTTCAAATAGAATAAAAGTGAATGAGGTTTAAAATAAAAAGAAAAGTGGATTTCCAAAAGAAAACCAACTTTGAAAATTAAAAGCTGAGTTTTACCAAGGATTTCTGTGGTTTTGTGTGTTTAGGACGCGTACTGGGTGACTTAGATGTCACTCAAGCGTGCTTGTTTGGTTTTTTTTTCAAGTGCAGATTACGTGCAACCGAGTTCCGGTGCAGGAGTCGGAGCTTCTAGCCGCACATTGAGATCTTGAAGGTGAGTCTTAGTTACAGTTATTTAATATTTCTGTAATTAGTGTAATTTTGCTTATGATACTGTGTTTTTAGTAACGTGCCCGGGATCGAAGCGTTACAATACTATATCATCATCTGAATCCGGTACGACGATGGGCTCACACTCTCTTTCATTAAACAAAATCTTTTTAAATTTTTCGTCTTATCACTTTTCTTAGATTTTGTGTCATTTAATAATTTTTTCATCTAATCAAGAACAACGGTTGGACATGACTTACACCTACTGACATTGTTGTATCCACCAACAAGATATTGCTTCAATCTTGTAATACCCCCACTCATCATTCTCTTTCTACAATACTTACATTCTATTTTCTATCTGTCGTTATTGACAGTATATCCGTGCAACCATCTTAAATCATCGGATCTAGTAATTTTCTTCTCATTGTCACTTTCATTACTTTGAAATCCATCAGAATTCAACATTATGAAGACTAAAAACAACAAGTTAAATGAATTTAATTATATAAAAAAAGATACTCATGCATTTAAAATATATTTCCTTATTTTTTTTAAATTTCTATGATTTTTACAATTTTTTGAGATATTTCATTTAATAATTTGTACATTTAATATTATTTATGGCTTTCTGCAAAATTTCAAAATATTTTCTTTTTTTCAACTTCTTATTATTTTTCTCATTTCTTAACTTATTTACAAAATATCTAAATTCTTTTCATTGTTTTCAGTATTTTCTGAATTTCTAATTTTTAAAAAATCTGAATTTTTTATTTTTTTTATTTACTGATTTTTACCTTTATCAAGTTTGATTTACTGATATTTTGACTTTTTACCTTTTGTTAGATTAAAATATGATTTTCTGTTTTTTTTACCTTTATTTAGTGATTTGTTGATTTTTAAGTTAACATTAAAATACAAAAAAAATGAAAAAATAAAAATATTATATACAAAAACCTAAGATCTTTGTATTTTCATGGTAGATCTAAAAAAAACTAAAGCAAAAACAAAAAAAAGCTCCCCATTTGCTATAAAATCAAATAAATAAGCAAAATCCTTGAAAAATCCTTGAAGAATCCATAAAAAACCCTTGAAGAATAGCAGTGATCTATTTACCCATGAAGAATCCATGAAGAACTCATAAAAGAGGGAGGAGAGATGAAAATAGAGCAACTAATCGTACCTTTAGAGTAGAGAGGTTGTGTCCTAAAAATCCTTGAAGAATCCTTGAACAAGAGTAGAGAGTAAAAAAGTAGCAGGAGAAATAGAAAGAAAAGACTGAGCTGAAAGGTAAGAAATAAATCCATGTCGGCATCATTTTTTAAGCATGTCGGTCAACATGGGTTCACGTAGTAGAGAAAATACCAGGTTTCAAAACAACACAGACGACACAGACTGACTCAACACCAACTTGGCATCGAAACTCAGTAAACACAAATTTACATGTTAATGTCGTTTCCTTGTTCTACAAATCCGACACGTGTCAACGAAATTTCGTCGACACGTGTCAATGTTAGTAACGATGGTCACCACTGATCTGCCATTTGTGCACCGTCGCACCACACCATCAGTATTCCCTTGTTGCAGCATGCTTTTCAACAATTACAGTCCTTGAAGACTCCTTCCAAGCATCGATCTACCCTTTGGCCATCTCCAGCACTAGATTTAGACTGTCTTGCCACCATTGGGCCCCAAGTAGGGGACCAACATCATCGAAGAGCCCTCTTGTGCCTTCTTCCATTGCCAGCAAGCCAAATATGGCC
The DNA here is from genome assembly GCA_024699735.1 of Posidonia australis. Taxonomy (NCBI): domain Eukaryota; kingdom Viridiplantae; phylum Streptophyta; class Magnoliopsida; order Alismatales; family Posidoniaceae; genus Posidonia; species Posidonia australis. Next base: position 43,421 of record JAMKQA010000204.1, read on the forward strand.
TTCCCTTCTGTCGACAAGCCCTCTTCAAGACTCCTTTCTAGCCATCGACCATCTAACAAAAAAAAAGGTGGAGAGAGAGAAAGGCTCCAGTTTTGGGAGATAGGAGTGGAGAGAAGTAGAGGGAGTTGTGTCACCACAATCCATTCTCTACACTCACCTTCTCTCATGGGTTGCTTTCATGCCACCGATTTGCCTCCCATGCCAACGAGCCTCGTCGCCACTACCTCCCACATCCTCTCTACCTTGCCATCACCTACCTCCTTGCCACATCGTTGTCTGCTAGAGAAGACCAGAAAAGGATAGATGGGGAAATAGGAAAAAGGAAAGGAGAAGAAGAAGTAAGGTGAAGAGGAGTTAGGGTTTATTTGGTTATTTGTATTTCAACTTAATATTCTTTTGAAATTACAAAATTAACTAAAAATCCTTAAAGTTCAAAATTTCCGAAAAAAAAACTTTCCTATTGTACTACTGCCTTATGGCCAAAGTAATTGGCTATTGTTATTTCCTACCTGCATTATGACCAACGTAATTAGCTACTGCTACAACATGCTACTGCCTTATGGTCAACGTGATTGACAACTATTGTTACCTACCTGTCTTGTGCAATTATCTTATAGCCAACATGATTGACTATGGTTGTTGTTTGCTTGCTTGTTGGTGCTACTACTACTGTCATTTCTTTTAAATTATATAGTTTTGTATTGTAATAAGTTAAAGATGTTCCAACTTAAGAAAGAATAATAAAGTAAATAGATTCTTATATGGATATTTGTATTATCCATTTATTATGTTACTTGTGGGTTACGCATGTGTTCACCTATATATAAGAGATTGTAATCCTTTATTATGATTACACAATAGATGAGTCTCTTCCCATCTTAACACTTCTTACTAGTCATTTTTACATTATAATACTCTCAATAAATTATCACAGGTTACCAGAAGTGTAGATACAGACTCACGTCAATTAAGCATCCAGGAACGAAAAACAGTTGATGCTATTGTTCAAGCTAGGTTAGTTTAATCATATATTTCCAGACTATTCGCTGGTTTTGTAGAAGAATTGAATATCTTTTAATCATTAAAAATGATAAACTGTAAATTGAACTTTTTGTTGGCATTGATTGTTCTGGGTATAACAATCCCAAGAATATGAATTTGCTGCAGTGATCTTTTCGTTACTGATTAATTTGCTTATGTCTGTCTTCCTCAAAAAAAAAATCTTTGTAAAATTTCTTTCCTATTGTAGTCGGTACCCTCTATCTATTGTTCTAGTTGGTGTTGGGGATGGTCCTTGGGACATGATGAGGGAGTTTGATGATAACATCCCAGCCCGGGCCTTTGATAATTTCCAGGTGAGAGTTGATTTGTATCTGTCAATGGATGCTTTCATTTTTTAAGCGTCCTATGTACTCCACAGTGCAGCTCTTATACATTATGGGTTCTTTGTTGGATCAGTTTGTTAATTTTATGGAGATCATGTCGAGGAGTGCACCAGAATCGAAAAAAGAAGCAGCATTTTCACTTGCAGCACTAATGGAGATACCCTCTCAGTATAGAGCAACTTTGGAACTTGGAATTCTGGGGTACAAAAGCAAACCTCTATCACTTAAGAGTTTTTTGGCATATCATATGATGTGCTGACCACCACCTTTACTTTTATGCTCAAAGCAGTCGTCGAACCGGGCAGTCCCCAGAGAGGGTTCCACTTCCTACACCTGGCAGAAACTACGGTGTATCATCTGGAATGAAAGCTTCACAGACCAGTTTTGAGAAGAATGTGCCATTTCATTCTGGGTATGACACTACACAAAGTACTGGTATGCCTGCTTCAAGTTCATGGGATAGCCAGGTATGGCATCATTATTTTCTTCTCTTTCACTCTGGGATATGGAATTTGGCTAAATTTTCAGTAATATTCTTTTATTGATAGAAGTTTCTGTATATATTGTTGATTGGTTTATCCATGCATAATTATAGGTTATTATCCCAGCTTGACCAACCTTCTATCAGTGTCTATTTGAATGTCATACGAACTAGGAACTTATATGTCATGAAAGACCAATTAAAACACTGATATATGAAACCGTAATAATCTCTATGACATAAAGTGCTAAAGACTAAAAAGACAAAATGAAATGCAACCTTATTAACAATATTCAAATCATTAAAACATCGATCAATTCAAGCTCCTCTTTTCCATCCTTCTGCAATTAGTTGAAGCACCATACACCATGGTATGCACTTATGGATCCCATGTTCCTTTCACGTTCATGATTAATATTTATAATATGTAGTCTATAATCAATTAGCTAATATTATTTTCTGCCAAAGAAAATCTTTCCAGTCTCTAATTTTAGTCTCTTCCTTTGGTTGTCTTGACAGATCTGTTCCGTTTGCTGTTCTAACCCCAAAAACATGGCTTTTGCTTGTGGTCATCAGGTTTGCCCAAGGTTCTTTACGTTTCATATCATTGCGTTTTGTATTCTACTTTATTTTTCATGTAGAACTCACAAGTTTACTCATCATGAAACAAAGACATATTATCCTCTGAATGTGCACTTCTACTCCATAAAATTATTTTACCAGTTGTTAACAAATATTGCTTTCTCTTCTACTCAGACATGTTGTGAGTGTGGACCAACACTAGAGAACTGTCCCATCTGCCAGAGCCCCATCGTAACAAGGATTCGCCTCTACTGAGTTCTGCCATTTTCATCCTGAACAGGGTGGCCTTATTGCTACTTGGCTGTAGTCCTGTATTGCATTGTATTGTTGCCACTTGATTTCCCTGTTCTCCTTACCACATTCCCTTCGGGTGGTGTTATTAGTGGAGTGAATTCAAAGTTGCTGAAGCACTGGAAATAAAGCTTTGTACAAAATACTGACGTATTATCACTATATCTTTGTACATAAGCGTGATATTGTTGAAAAGTGTCAGGTTTTTTATTTCTTTTCAAACTTTTCCAAGCTTGACTGAAGCTGCCCACTGCATATTTTTCGACAGACATAGTCTCATCTATTTATTGAATCAGGATTTTGTTGTTTGCACGTTACCCATACTGAGCTTCTCAGCAATGATATACTGAACATAATAACATTCCTTATGAAAATAGTTTCATTAAGGCAAGCACAAAAGAAAAATATATATTTGTGATAAAAAGACAAAACAGAAATAGTAAAATTAAAAATTCTAAATCTATATGGGTATCAAGAAACTTACTTGCATCTTATGATGCAAGGACATCATGAGTTCCAAATGGATCTTAGACAGCGGCTACTCTCGACACATGACTGGAAATCATAGCCTCTTAAGTACGTTATGTACTAAGGAAGATGGAGCAGTAACCTTTGGAGATAATGCAAAAGGGAAAATAGTGGGGATA
>JAMKQA010000206.1:0-43126 GCA_024699735.1 Posidonia australis
CTCCTCTGATCCGGAGGTGATCCGAGTCGTTGGTTCCTTATAACCAAGAACCAACCATCTATCCTTTTCTCGAGACTCCTCTGATCTGGAGGTGATCCAAATCGTTGGTTCCTTATAGCCTCGGACCAACCTTCTATCCCATTCTCGAGACTCCTCTGATCCAGAGGTGATCCGGGTCGTTGGTTCCTTATAGCCAAGGACCAACTATCCATCCTTTTCTCGAGACTCCTCTGATCCGGAGGTGATCCGAGTGGTTGGTTCCTTATAGCCTAGGACCAACCATCTATTCTTTTCTCGAGAGTCCTCTGACTAGAGGTGATCCGTGTCGTTAGTTCCTTATAAACTAGGACCAACCATTTATCCCTTTCTCAAGACTCCGCTGATCCGATAGTGATCCGAGTCGTTGGTTGCTTATAGCCTAGGACCAACCATCCATCTGTTTCTCGAAACTCAACTGATCTGGAGGTGATCTAAGTCGCTGCTTCCATATAGCCATGGACCAACCATATATCCTTTTCTTGAGAATACTCAAATCCTGAGGTGATCCGAGTCGTTGGTTCCTTAGAGCCTAGGACCAACCATCTATCCCTTTCTCGAGACTCCTCTGATCCGCAGGTGATTCGAGTCGTTGGTTCCTTATAGCCAAGGACCAACTATCCATGCTTTTCTCGAGACTCCTCCGATCAGGTAGAGATCCGAGTCGTTGGCTCCTCAAAGCCTAGGACCAACCATCTATTCTTTTCTCGTGACACCTCCGATCCGGAGGTGATCCGTGTCATTTGTTCCTTATAGCCTAGGACCCACTATCTATCCTTTTCTCGAGACTCTTCTGATCCGGAGGTGATCCGAGTCGTTGGTTGCTTATAGCCTAGGACCAACCATCTATCCTTTTCTTGAGACTCCTCTGATCCGGAGGTGATCCATGTCGTTGGTTCCTTATTTCCTAGGACCAACCATCTATCCCTTTCTCGAGACTCCTCTGACACGGAGGTGATCCGACACGTTGGTTCCTTATTGCCTAGGACCAACCATTTATCCTTTTCTCCACAATCCTCTGATCCAGAGGTGATCCGAGTTGTTCGTTCCTTACAGACTAGGACCAACCATCTATCCCTTTCTCGAGACTCCTCCGATTCGGAGGTGATCCGAGTTGTTGGTTCCTTATAGCCTTGGACCAACCATCTATCCCTTTCTCGATACTCCTCCGATTCGGAGGTGATCCGAGTCGTTGGTTCCTTACAGCCTTGGACCAACCATCTATCCTTTTCTCGAGACTCCTCTGATACGGAGGTGTTCCGAGTCTTTGGTTCCTTAGAGCCAAGGACCAACCATCCATCCTTTTCTCTAGACTCCTCTGATCCGGAGGTGATCCGAGTCGTTGGTTCCTTATAGCCTTGGACCAACCATCTATCCCTTACTCGAGACTCCTCCGATTCAGAGGTGATCCGAGTCGTTGGTTCCTTATTGCCTAGGACCAACCATCTATCCCATTCTCGAGACTCCTCTGACCCGGAGGTTATCCGACTCGTTGGTTCGTTATAGCCTAGGACCAACCATTTATCCTTTTCTCCACAATCCTCTGATCCAGAGGTGATTCGAGTCCTTCGTTCCTTACAGCCTAGGACAAACCATCTATCCTTTTCTCAAGACTCCTTTGATCCAAGGGTGATCCGAGACGTTGGTTCCATATAGCCTAGGTCCAACCATCTATCCTTTTCTCGAGACTCCTCAGTTCCGGAGGTGATCCGAGTCGTTTGTTCCATATAGCCTAGGACCAGACATCTATCCTTTTCTAGAGACTCCTCTGATCTGGAGGAGATCTGAGTCGTTGGTTCCTTATAGCCTAGGACCAACTATCCATCTATCCTTTCCTCGAGACTCCTCTGATCCGCAGGTGATCTGAGTCGTAGGTTCCTAATGACTTAGGACCAAACATCTATCCTTTTCTCGAGACTCCTCCGATCCGGAGGTGATCGGAGTCGTTGGTTCCCTATAGCCTTGGACCAACCATCTATCCCTTTCTCGAGACTCCTCTGATCCGGAGGTGATCTAAGTCGTTTGTTCCTTATAGCTTAGGACCTGCCATCTGTCCTTTTCTCGGCACTCCTCCGTTCCGGAGGTGATCCGAATCGTTCGTTCGATATAGCCTAAGACCAACCATCTATCCGTTTCTCAAGACTCCTCTGATCCGTAGGTGATTCGAGTCATTGGTTCCATATTGCCAAGGACCAACTATCCATATATCCTTTCCTCGAGACTCATCTCATACGGAGGTGATATGAGTCGTAGGTTTTTCATAGCCGAGGACCAACTATCCATCAATCCTTTTCTCGAGACTCCTCTAATGCGGAGGAGATACGAGTCATTGGTTCCTTATAGCCTTGGACCAACCATCAATCCTTTTCTTCAGACTCCACCGATCCGGTGGTGATCCGAGTCGTTGGTTCCTTAAAGCCTAGGACCAACCATCTATCCTTTTCTCCATACTCCTCTGATCCGACGGTGATCCTAGTCGTTGGTTCCATAAAGCCTAGGACCTACCATCCTTCCATTTCTCGAAACTCCTCTGATCCGGAGGTGATCCGAGTCGTTGGTTCCTTATAACCAAGAACCAACCATCTATCCTTTTCTCGAGACTCCTCTGATCTGGAGGTGATCCGAATCGTTGGTTCCTTATAGCCTCGGACCAACCTTCTATCCCATTCTCGAGACTCCTCTGATCCAGAGGTGATCTAGGTCATTGGTTCCTTATAGCCAAGGACCAACTATCCATCCTTTTCTCGAGACTCCTCTGATTCGGAGGTGATCCGAGTGGTTGGTTCCATATAGCCTAGGACAAACCATCTATTCTTTTCTCGAGACTCCTCTGACTGGAGGTGATCCGTGTCGTTGGTTCCATATAGACTAGGACCAACCATTTATCCCTTTCTCGAGACTCTGCTGATCCGATAGTGATCCGAGTCGTTGGTTGCTTATAGCCTAGGACCAACCATCCATCTGTTTCTCGAAACTCAACTGATCTGGAGGTGATCTGAGTCGTTGGTTCCATATAGCCAAGGACCAACCATATATCCTTTTCTCGAGACTCCTCTAATCCTGAGGTGATCCGAGTCGTTGGTTCCTTATAGCCTTGGACCAACCATCTATCCCTCTCTCGATACTCCTCCGATTCGGAGGTGATCCGAGTCGTTGGTTCCTTACAGCCTTGGACCAACCATCTATCCTTTTCTCGAGACTCCTCTGATACGGTGGTGTTCCGAGTCGTTGGTTCCGTAGAGCCAAGGACCAACCATCCATCCTTTTCTCTAGACTCCTCTGATCCGGAGGTGATCCGAGTCGTTGGTTCCTTATAGCCTTGGACCAACCATCTATCCCTTACTCGAGACTCCTCCGATTCGGAGGTGATCTGAGTCGTTGGTTCCTCAAAGCCTATGACCAACCATCCATCCATTTCTCGAGACTCCTCTGATCCGGAGGTGATCCAAGTCGATGGTTCCTAATAGCCTAGGACCAACCATCTATCCTTTTCTCGAGACTCCTCTGATCAGGTGGTGATCCGAGTCGTTGGTTCCTTATTACCAAGGACCATCTATCCATCCTTTTGTCGAGACTTCTCTGATCCGGAGGTGATCCGAGTCGTTGGTTCCTTAGAGCCTAGGTCCTACCATCCATCCGTTTCTCGAGAATCCTCTAATCTGGAGGTGATCCGAGAGTTTGGTTCCTTATAGCCAAGTTCCTTATAGCCTAGGACCTGCCATCTATCCTATTCTCAAGGCTTCTTCGATCTAGTGTGATCCGAGTCGTTGGTTCCTTATAGCCTAGGACCAACTATCCATCTATCCTTTCCTCGAGACTCCACCGATCAGGAGGTGATTAAAGTCCTTGGTTCCATATTGCCAAGGACCAACTATCCATCTATCATTTTCTCGAGACTCCTCTGATCCGGAGGTGATCCATGTCGTTGGTTCCATAGAACCTAGGACCAACCATCCATCCGTTTCTCGACACTCCTCTGATCCGGAGGTGATCCGAGTCGTTGCTTCCTTATAGCCTAGGACCATCATCCATCACTTTCTTGAGACTCCTCAGATCCGGAGGTGATCCGAGTCGTTGGTTCCTTTGAGCCTAGGTCCAAACATCCATCCGTTTCTCGAGAATCCTCTCATCCGGAGGTGATCCGAGTCGTTGGTTCCTTATAGCCAAGTACAAACCATTTATCCAATTCTCGAGAATCCTCTAATCCGATGGTGATTCGTGTCGTTGATTCCTTATAGCCTAGGACCAGCCATCTATCCTATTCTCAAGGCTTCTCCGATCCAGAGTGATCCGAGTCGTTGGTTCCTTATAGCCTAGGACCAACTATCCATCTATCCTTTCCTCGAGACTCCACTGATCTGGAGGTGATTCAAGTCGTTGGTTCCTTATTGCCAAGGACCAACTATCCATCTATCTTTTTCTCGAGACTCCTCTGATCCTGAGGTGATCCGAGTCGTTGGTACCATAGAGCCTAGGACCAAACAACCATCCGTTTCTCGAGACTCCACTGATCTAGAGGTGATCCGAGTCATTGGTTCCTTATAGCCTAGGGCCAACCACCCATCTCTTTCTTGAGACTCCTCTGATCCGGAGGTGATCCGAGTCGTTGGTTCCATATAGCCTAGGACCAACCATCCATCCTTTTCTCGAGACTCCTCTGATCCAGAGGTGATCCGAGTTGTTGGTTCCTTATAGCCTAGGACCAATCATCTTACCCTTTCTCGAGACTCCTCCGATTCGGAGGTGATCCGAGTCGTTGGTTCCTTATATCCTTGGACCAACCATCAATCCTTTTCTCGAGACTCCTCTGATCAAGAGGTGATCCGAGTCGTTGGTTCCTTATAGCCTAGTACCAGCTATCTATCCGTTTCTCTAGACTCCTCTTATCCGTAGGTGATCGGAGTCGTTGGTTCCCTATAGCCTTGGACCAAGCATCTATCCTTTTCTCGAGACTCCTCTGATCCAGAGGTAATCCGAGTCATTGCTTCTTTATAGCCTAGTACCTACCATCTATCCAATTATCGAGACTCCTCCGATCCAGAGGTGATCCGAGTCGTTGGTTCCTTATAGCCTAGGACCAACCATCTATCCATTTCTTGAGACACCTCTGATCCGAAGGTGATCCGAGTCGTTGGTTCCTTATAGCCTAGGACCAACCATCTATCCTTTTCTCAAGGCTCCTCCGATCCAGAGTGATCCGAGTCATTGGTTCCTTATAGCCGAGGACCAACTATCCATCTATCCTTTCCTCGAGACTCCACTGATCTGGAGGTGATTCAAGTCGTTGGTTCCATATTGCCAAGGACCAACTATCCATCTATCCTTTTCTCGAGACTCCTCTGATCCGCAGGTGATCCGAGTCGTTGGTTCCATAGAGCCTAGGAGCAACCATCCATCCGTTTCTCAAGACTCCTCTGATCCGGAGGTGATCCGAGTCGTTGGTTCCTTATAGCCTAGGACCAACGATCCATCTCTTTCATGAGACTCCTCTGATCCGGAGGTGATCCGAGTTGTTTGTTCCTTATAGCCTAGGACAAACCATCCATCCTATTCTCAAGACTGCTCTGATCTAGGGGTGATCCGAGTCGTTGGTTCCATATAGCCTTGGACCAACCATCCATCCTTTTCTCGAAACTCCTCAGATCCGGAGGTGATCCGAGTCGTTGGTTCCTTATAGCCTAGGACCAACCATCTTTCCCTTTCTCGAGACTCCTCCGATTCGGAGGTGATCCGAGTCGTACGTTCCATATAGCCTTGGATCAACCATCTATCCCTTTCTCGAGACTCCTATGACCAAGAGGTGATCCGAGTCGTTGGTTCCTTATAGCCACGGACGACCCATCTATCCATTTCTCGAGACTCCTCTTATCCGGAGGTGATCGGAGTCGTTGGTTCCTTATAGCCTTGAACCAAGCATCTATCCTTTTCTCAAGACTCCTCTGATCCGGAGGTTATCCGAGTCGTTGCTTTGTTATAGCCTAGTACCAACCATCTATCCAATTCTTGAGACACCTCTGATCCGGAGGTGATCCGAGTCGTTGGTTCCGTATAGCCTAGGACCTGCCATCTATCCGATTCTCGAGACTCCTCTTATCCGGAGGAGATCGGAGTCGTTGGTTGGTTATAGCCTAGGACCAAGCATCTATCTTGTTCACGAGACTCCTCTAATCCGGAGGTGATCCGAGTCGTTTGTTCCTTACAGCCTAGTACCTACCATCTATCCAATTCTCGAGACTCCCTTGATCCGGAGGTGATCCGTGTCGTTGGTTCCTTATAGCCTAGGACCGGCCATTTATCCTTTTCTCAAGACTCCTCCGATGCAGAGTGATCCGAGTCGTTGGTTCCTTATAGCCTAGGACCAACTATCCATCTATCCTTTCCTCGAGACTCCTCTCATCCGGTGCAGATTCAAGTCGTTGGTTCCTTATTTCGTAGGACGAACTATCCATCCTTTTGTCGAGACTCCTCTGATCCGAAGGTGATCCGAGTCGTTGGTGACTTATAGCCTAAGACCAAGCATCTATCCTTTTCTCGAGACTCCTCCAATCTGTAGGTGATCCGAGTCGTTGGTTCCATCGAGCCTAGGACCAACCATCAACCTTTTCTTGAGACTCCTCTGATCCGGAGGTGAACCGATTCATTGGTTCATTATAGCCTAGGACCAAGCATCTATCCTTTTCTCGAGACTCCTCCGATCTGGAGGTGATCCGAGTCCTTGGTTCCATATAGCCTAGGACTAACCAACCATCCATTTCTCGTGACTACTCCGATCCAGAGGTGATACGAGTCGTTGATTCCTTATAGCCTACGACCAACCATCTATCCATTTCTTGAGGCTCCTCTGATCCGGAGGTGATCCGAGTCGTTGGTTCCTTATAGCCTAGGACCAACCATCTATCCTTTTCTCGAGACTCCTCTGATTCGGAGGTGATCCGAGTCGTTGTTTCCATATCCTAGGACCAACCATCCGTCCAATTCTCGAGACTACTCTGATCCGGAGTTGATCCGAGTCGTACGTTCCTCATAGCCTAGGACCAACCATCTATCCCGTTCTCGAGACTCCTCTGATCCGGTGGTGATCCGAGTCGTTGGTTCCTTATAGCCTAGGACCAACCATCTATCCTTTTCTCAAGACTCCTTTGATCCAGAGGTGATCCGAGTCGTTGGTTCCTTATAGCCTAGGACCGGCCATCTATCCTTTTCTCAAGACTCCTCCTATCCAAAGTGATCCGAGTCATTGATTCTTTATAGCCTAGGACCAACCAACTATCCCTTTCTCGAGACTCCTCTGATCCGTAGGTGATTCGAGTCGTTTGTCCCTTATAGCCTAGTACCAACCATCTATCCAATTCTCGAGACTCCTCTGATCCGGATGTGATCGGAGTCGTTGGTTCCTTATAGCCTAGGACCATCATTTATCCGTTTCTCGAGACTCTTCTTATCCGAAAGTGATTGGAGTCGTTGGTTCCTTATAGCCTAGGACCAAGCATCTATTCGTTTCTCGAGACTCCTCTGATCCGGATGTGATCCGAGTCGTTGGTTCCATATAGCCTAGTACCAACCATCTATCCAATTCTTGAGACTCCTCTGATCCGGAGGTGATCCGTGTCGTTGGTTCCTTATAGCCTTAGACCAGCCATCTATTCTTTTCTCAAGAATCCTCCAATCCATAGTGATCCGAGTCGTTGGTTCCTTATAACCTAGGACCAACCAACTATCCCTTTCTCGAGACTCTACTTATCCGGCGGTGATCCGAGTCGTTGGTTCCTTAGAGCCTAGGTCCAACCATCCATCCGTTTCTCAAGAGTCCTCTGTTCCGGATGTGATCCGAGTCGTTGGTTCCTTATAGCCTAGGACCAGCAATCAATCCTATTCTCTAGACTCCTCCGATCCAGAGTGATCCGAGTCGATGGTTCCTAATAGCCTAGGACCAACTATCCATCTATCCTTTCCTCGAGATTCCTCTGATCCAGGGGTGATTCAAGTCGTTGGTTCCTTATTGCCAAGGACCCACTATCCATCTATCCTTTTCTCGAGACTCCTCAGATCCGGTGGTGATCCGAGTCGTTGGTTCGTTATTGCCTAGGACCAACCATTTATCCTTTTCTCGAGACTCCTATGATCCGGATGTGATCTGAGTCGAGGGTTCCATATTGCCTAAGACCATCTATCCATCCTTTTGTCGAGACTCCACTGATCCGGAGGTGATCCAAGTCGTTGGTTACTTATAGCCTAGGACCAACCATCTATCCTTTTCTCGAGACCCCTCCGATCCGGAGGTGATCCGAGTTGTTGGTTCCTTATAGCCTAGGACCAACCATCTATGCTTTTCTAGAGACTCCTCTGATCCGGAGGTGAACCGAGTCATTGGTTCATTAAAGCCTAGGACAAACCATCTATCCTTTGCTCGAGACACCTCTGATCCGGAGGTGATCCGAGTTGTTGGTTCCATATAGCCTAGAACCAACCATCCATCCATTTCTCGAGACTACTCCGATCCGAAGGTGATCTGAGTCGTTGGTTCCTTATAGCCTAGGACGAACCATCTATCCCTTTCTCGAGACTCCTCTGTTCCGGAGGTGATCCGAGTCGTTGGTTCCTTATAGCCTAGGAACTACCATCTATCCTTTTCTCGAGACTCCTCTGATCAGATGGTGATCCAAGTCATTGGTTCCATAGAGCCTAGGACCAACCATCCATCCGTTTCTCGAGAATCCTATGATCCAGAGGTGATCCGAGTTGTTGGTTCCATATTGCCATGGAACAACCCTCCATCATATTCTTGAGAGTCCTCTGATCCGGAGGTGATCCGAGTCGTTCCTTCATTATTGCCATGGACCAGCCATCCATCCATTTCTCGAGACTCCTCAGATCTGGAGGTGATCCGAGTCGTTGGTTCCTGAAAGCCTATGACCAACCATCCATCCTTTTCTGGAGACTCCTCTTATCCGGAGGTGATCCGAGTCGTTGGTTCCATATAACCAAGGACCATCATTCCATCCTTTTTTCGAGAAACCTCTGATCCGGAGGTGATTCGAGTCGTTGGTTACTTATAGCCTAGGACCATCCATCTATCCTTTTCTTGAGACACCTCTGATCCAGAGGTGATCCGTGTCGTTAGTTCCTTATAGCCTAGGACCAACCATCTATCCTTTTCTCGAGACTCCTCTGATCCGAAGGTGATTCGAGTCGTTGTTTCCATAAAGCCTTGGACCAACCACCCAACCATTTCTCGAGACTACTCTGACCCGGAGGTGATCCGAGTCGTAGGTTCTTTATAGCCTAGGACAAACCATCTACCCCTTTCCCGAGACTCCTCTGATCCGGTGGTTATCCAAGTCGTTGGTTCCGTATAGCCTAGGACCAACCATCTATCCTTTTCTCGAGACTCCTTTGATCCGGAGGTGATCCGAGTCATTAGTACCTCATAGCCTAGGACCCGCCATCTATCCTTTTCTCAAGACTCCTCCGATCTAGAGTGATCCGAGTCGTTGGTTCCTTATAGCCTAGGAACAACCTTCCATCTCTTTCTTGAGACTCCTCTGATCCGGAGGTGATCCGAGTTGTTGGTTCCTTATAGCCTAGGACCAACCATCCATCGTTTTCTCAAGACTCCTCTGATCTAGGTGTGATCTGAGTCATTGGTTCCATATAGCCTAGGACCAACCATCCATCCTTTTCTCGAGACGCCTCTGATCCGGAGGTGATCCGAGTCGTTGGTTCCTTATAGCCTAGGACCAACCATCTTTCCCTTTCTCGAGACTCCTCCGATTCGGAGGTGATCCGAGTCGTTGGTTCCTTATAGCCTAGGACCAACCATCTATCCTTTTCTCGAGACTCCTCTGATCCGGTGGTGGTCCGAGTCGCTTGTTCCTTACAGCCTTGGACCAACCATCTATCATTTTCACAAGACTCCTCTGATCCAGAGGAGTTTCGAGTCGTTGGTTCCATAGAGCCAAGGACCAACCATCCATCCTTTCCACATGACTCCTCTGATCCGGAGGTGATCCGAGTCGTTGGTTCCTTATAGCCATGGGCCAACCATCTATCCCTTTCTTGAGACTCCTTTGATTCGGAGGTGATTCGAGTCGCTGGTTCCTTATAGCCTAGGACCAACTATCCATCTATCCGTTCCTTGAGACACCTCTGATCCGGAGGTGCCTCGAGTCGTTGGTTCCTTATGGCCTAAGACCAACCATCTATAGCTTTCTCGAGACTCCTCAGATCCGGATGTGATCCAAGTCGTTCCTTCCTTATTGCCATGGACCAGCCATCCATCCATTTCTTGAGACTCCTCTGATCTGGAGGTGATCCAAGTCGATGGTTCCTAATAGCCTAGGACCAACCATCTATCCTTTTCTCGAGGCTCCTCTAATCAGGAGGTGATCCGAGTCGTTGGTTCCATATAACCAAGGACCATCAATCCATCCTTTTTTCGAGACTCCTCTGATCCGGAGATGATCTGAGTCGTTGGTTACTTATAGCCTAGGACCAACCATTTATCCTTTTCTTGAGACACCTCTGATCCGGAGGTGTTCCGAGTCGTTGGTTCCTTATAGCCTAGGACCAACCATCTATTCTTTTCTCGAGAATCCTCTGATCCGGAGGTGATCCGAGTTGTTGTTTCCATATAGCCTTGGACCAACCATCCATCCATTTCTCGAGACTACTCTGACCCGGAGTTGATCCGAGTCGCAGGTTCCTTATAGCCTAGGACCAACCATCTACCCCTTTCACGAGACTCCTCTGATCTGGTGGTGATCCGAGTCGTTGGTTCCGTATAGCCTAGGACCAACCATCTATCCTTTTCTCGAGACTCCTCTGATCCGGTGGTGATCCGAGTCGTTGGTTCCTTACAGCGTAGGACCAACCATCCATCTTTTTCTCAAGACTCCTCTGATCTGTGGGTGATCCGAGTTATTGGTTCCATATAGCCTAGGACCAACCATCCATCCTTTTCTCGAGACGCCTCTGATCCGGAGGTGATCCGAGTCATTGGTTCCTTATAGCCTAGGACCAACAATCTTTCCCTTTCTTGAGACTCCTCCGATTCGGAGGTGATCCGAGTCGTTGGTTCCTTATTGTATAGGACCAACCATCTATCCTTTTCTCGAGACTCCTCTGATCTGGAGGTGATCCGAGTCGTTGGTCCCTTATAGCCTAGGAGTAAACATCTATCCCTTTCTCGAGACTCCTCAGATCCGAATGTGATCCGAGTCGTTCGTTCATATTGCCAAGGACCAGCCATCCATCCTTTTCTCGAGACCCCTCTGATACAGATGTGATCTAAGTCGTTGGTTCCTTATAGCCTTGGACCCGCCATCTATCCTTTTCTCGAGACTACTCTGATCCGGAGGTGATCCGAGTCGTTGGTTCCTTATTGCCTAGGACCAACCATCTATCCTTTTCTCGAGACTACTCATATCCGAAGGTGATCCGGGTCATTGGTTCCGTGAAGCCTAGGACCAACCACATACCCGTTTCTCGCGACTCCTATGATCCGGAGGTGATCCGAGTCGTTGGTTCCTTATAGCCTAGGACCAACCATCTATCCTTTTCTCGAGACTAATCTGAACTGGAGGTGATCCGAGTCGTTGGTTCCTTATTGCCTAGGACCAACAATCCATCTATCCTTTTCTCGGGACTACTCTGATGCAAAAGTGATCTTAGTCGTTGGTTCGTTATTGCCTAGGACCAACCACTTATCCATTTCTCGAGACTAATCTGATCTGGAGGTGATCCGAGTCGTTGGTTCCTTATAGCCTGAGACCATCTATCCATCCTTTTCTCTAGACTCGTCGGATCCGGAGGTGATCCGAGTCGTTGGTTACATATACCCTAGGACCAACCATCTTTCCTTTTCTCGAGACTCCTCCGATCCGGAGGTGATCCGAGTCGTTTGTTCCTTATAGCCTAGGACCAACCATCTATCCTTTTCTCGAGACTACTTAGATGCGGAGGTGGTCCGGGTCGTTGGTTCCTTGAAGCCTAGGACCAACCACCTATCCATTTCTCGCGACTCCTATGATCCGGAGGTGATCCATGTCGATGGTTCCTTATAGCCTAGGACCAACCATCTATCCTTTTCTCGAGACTAATATGATCTGGACGTGATCCGAGTTGTTGGTTCCTTTTTACCTAGGACCAACAATGCATCTATCCTTTTCTCGAGACTCCTCTGATCCAGAAGTGATCTAAGTCGTTGGTTCGTTATTGCCTTGGACCAACCACGTATCCATTTCTCGAGACTCTTCTATTGCGGTGGTGATCCGAGTCGTTGGTTCCTTATAGCCTAAGACCATCTATCCATCCTTTTCTCGAAACTCCTCTGATCCGGAGGTGATCTGAGTCGTTGGTTACTTATAGCCTAGGACCAATCATCTTTCCTTTTCTCGAGACTCCTCTGATCCGGAGGTGATCCGAGTCGTTGGTCCCTTATAGCCTAGGACTAACCATCTATCCCTTTCTCGAGACTCCTCAGATCCAGGTGTGATTCGAGTCGTTCATTCCATATTGCCATGGACCAACCATCTATCATTTTCTCTAGACTCCTCTGACTTGGGGGTGATCCTAGTCGTTGGTTCCGTATAGCCTAGGACCAGCCATCTATCCTTTTCTCAAGACTCCTCCAATCCAGAGTGATCCGAGTCGTTGGTTCCATATAGCCTAGGACCAACCTACTATTCCTTTCTCGAGACTCCTCTGATCCAGAGGTAATCCGAGTCGTTGGTTCCTTAGAGCCTAGGACTAACCATACATCCATTTCTTGAGACCCCTCTGATCCAGAGGTGATCCGAGTCGTTGGTTCCGTAGAGGCTAGGACCAACCATCCATCTGTTTCTTGAGACTCCTCTGATCCGGAGGAGATCCGATTCGTTGGTTCCATATAGCCTAGGACCAACCTTCCATCTCTTTCTTGAGACTCCTCTGATCCGGAGGTGATCCGAGTCGTTGGTTCCTTATAGCCTTGGACCAACCATCTATCCCATTCTTGAGACACCTCTGATCCGTAGGTGAATCGAGTCGTTGGTTCCTTATGGCCTAAGACCAACCATCTATCGCTATCTCGAGACTCCTCAGATCCGGATGTGATCCGAGTCGTTCCTTCCTTATTGCCATGGACCAGCCATCCATCCATTTCTTGAGACTCCTCAGATCCGAAGGTGATCCAAGTCGTTGGTTCCTCAAAGCCTATGACCAGCCATCCATCCATTTCTCGAGACTCCTCAGATCCAGAGGTGATCCAAGTCGATGGTTCCTATTTGCCTAGGACCAACCATCTATCCTTTTCTCGAGACACCTCTGATTCGGAGGTGATCCGAGTCGTTGGTTCCTTATAACCGAGGACCATCAACCCAACCTCTTTTCGAGACTCCTCTGATCCGGAGGTGATCCGAGTCGTTGGTTACTTATAGCCTAGGACCAACCATCTATCCTTTTCCTGAGACACCTCTGATCCGGAGGTGATCCGAGTCGTGGTTCCTTTTAGCCTAGGACCAACCATCTATCCTTTTCTCGAGACTCCTCTAATCCGGAGGTGATCCGAGTCGTTGTTTCCATATAGCCTTGGACCAACCATTCATCCATTTCTCGAGACTACTCGGACCCGGAGGTGACCCGAGTCGTAGGTTCCTTATGGCCTAGGACCAACCATCTACCCCTTTCTCGAGACTCCTCTGATCCGGTGGTGATCCGAGTCGTTGGTTCCTTATAGCCTAGGACCAACCATCTATCCTTTTCTCGAGACTCGTTTGATCCGGAGGTGATCCGAGTCGTTAGTTCCTTATAGCCTAGGACCCACCATCTATCCTTTTCTCAAGACTCCTCCGATCCAGAGTGATCGGAGTGGTTGGTTCGTTATAGCCTAGGACCAACCTTCCATCTCATTCTTGAGACTCCTCAGATCCGGAGGTTATCTGAGACATTGGTTCCTTATAGCCTAGGACCATCAATCCATCCTTTTTTCGAGACTCCTCTGATCCGGAGATGATCCGAGTCGTTGGTTACTTATAGCCTAGGACCAACCATCTATCCTTTTCTGGAGACACCTCTGATCCGGAGCTGATCAAGTCGTTGGTTCCTTATAGCCTAGGACCAACCATCTATTCTTTTCTCGAGAATCCTCTGATCCGGAGGTGATCCGAGTTGTTGTTTCCATATAGCCTCGGACCAACCATCCATCCATTTCTCGAGACTACTCTGACCCGGAGGTGATCCGAGTCGCAGGTTCCTTATAGCCTAGGACCAACCATCTACCCCTTTCACGAGACTCCTCTGATCTGGTGGTGATCTGAGTCGTTGGTTCCGTATAGCCTAGGACCAACCATCTATCCTTTTCTCGAGACTCCTCTGATCCGGAGGTGATCCGAGTCGTTGGTTCCATACAGCGTAGGACCAACCATCCATCTTTTTCTCAAGACTCCTCCGATCTGTGGGTGATGCGAGTTGTTGGTTCCATATAGCCTAGGACAAACCATCCATCCTTTCCTCGAGACGCCTCTGATCCGGAGGTGATCCGAGTCGTTGGTTCCTTATAGCCTAGGACCAACCATCTATCCTTTTCTCGAGACTCGTTTGATCCGGAGGTGATCCGAGTCGTTAGTTCCTCATAGCCTAGGACCCGCCATCTATCCTTTTCTCAAGACTCCTCCGATCCAGAGTGATCGGAGTCGTTGGTTCGTTATAGCCTAGGACCAACCCTCCATCTCATTCTTGAGACTCCTCAGATCCGGAGGTTATCTGAGACATTGGTTCCTTATAGCCTAGGACCAACCATCCATCCTTTTCTCAAGACTCCTCTGATCAGGGGGTGATCCAAATCGTTGGTTCCATATAGCCTAGGACCAACCATCCATCCTTTTCTCGAGACGCCTCTGATCCGGAGGTGATCCGAGTCGTTGGTTCCTTATAGCCTAGGACCAACCATCTTTCCCTTTCTCGAGACTCCTCCGATTCGGAGGTGATCCGAGTCGTTGGTTCCTTATTGCCTAGGACCAACCATCTATCCATTTCTCGAGACTCCTCTGATCAAGAGGTGATCCGAGTCGTTGGTTCCTTATTGCCGACGACCAGCCATCGATCCGTTTCTCGAGACTCCTCTTATCTGGAAGTGATCGGAGTCTGTGGTTCCTTATAGCCTAGGACCAAACATCTATCCTTTTCTCGAGACTCCTCTGATCTAGTGGTGGTCTGAGTCGCTTGTTCCTTATAGCCTTGGACCAACCATCTACCCTTTTCTCAAGACTCCTCTAATCCAGAGGAGTTCCGAGTCGTTGGTTCCTTAGAGCCAAGGACCAACCATCCATCCTTTTCTCAATACTCCTTTGATCCGACGGTGATCCGACTCCTTGGTTCCTTATAGCCTAGGACCAACCATCTATCCTTTTATCGAGACTCGTTTAATCAGGAGGTGATCGGAGTCGGTGGTTCATTATAGCCTAGGACCAACCATCTATCCTTTTCTCGAGACTCCTCTAATCTGGTGGTTGTCCGAGTCGCTTGTTCCTTATTGCCTAGGACCAACCATCTATCCTTTTCTCGAGACTCCTCTGATTCGGAGATAATCCGAGTCGTTGGTTCCTTATAGCCTAGGACCAATGATCCATCTATCCTTTTCTCATGACTCCACTGATCCGTAGGTGATCCGTGTCGTTGATTCCTTATATCCTAGGACCAACCATCTATCCTTTTCTCGAGACTCCTCTGATCCGGAGGTGATCCGAGTCATTGGTCCCTTATAGCCTAGGACTAACCAACTATCCCTTTCTCTTGAATCCTCAGATCCGGCTATGATCCGATTCGTTCGTTCCATATTGCCAAGGACCAGCCATCCATCCATTTCTCGAGACCCATCTGATACGGATGTGATCTAAGTCGTTGGTTCCTTATAGCCTTGGACCCGCCATCTATCCTTTTCTCGAGACTCCTATGATCCGGAGGTGATCCGAGTCGTTGGCTCCTTATAGCCTAGGACCAACCATCTATCCTTTTCTCGAGACTACACAGATCCGGAGGTGATCCGGGCCGTTGGTTCCTTATTGCCTAGGACCAACCATCTATCCATTTCTCGAGACTCCTCAGATCAAGAGGTGATCCGAGTCGTTGGTTGCTTATTGCCGACGACCATCCATCGATCCGTTTCTCGAGACTCCTCTTATCTGGAAGAGATCGGAGTCTGTGGTTCCTTATAGCCTAGGACCAACCATCTAACCTTTTCTCGAGACTCCTCTGATCCAGTTGTGGTCCGAGCCGCTTGTTCCTTATAGCCTTGGACCAACCATCTACCCTTTTCTCGAGACTGCTCTGATCCAGAGGAGTTCCGAGTCGTTGGTTCCTTAGAGCCAAGGACCAACCATCCATCCTTTTCTCAAGACTCCTCTGATCCGGCGGTGATCCGAGTCGTTGGTTCCTTATAGCCTAGGACCAACCATCTATCCTTTTCTCGAGACTCGTTTGATCTAGAGGTGATCGGAGTCGTTAGTTCCTTATAGACTAGGACCCGCCATCTATCCTTTTCTCAAGACTCCTCCGATCCAGAGTGATCTGAGTCATTGGTTCCTTATAGCCTAGGACCAACCTTCCGTCTCTTTCTTGAGACTCCTCTGATCCGGAGGTTATCCGAGACATTCGTTCCTTAGAGCCAAGGACCAACCATCCATCCTTTTCTCAAGACTCCTCTGATCTGTGGGTGATCCGAGTCGATGGTTCCATATAGCCTAGGACCAACCATCCATCCTTTTCTCGAGACGCCTCTAATCCGGAGGTGATCCGAGTCGTTGGTTCCTTATAGCCTAGGACCAACCATCTTTCCCTTTCTCGAGACTCCTCCGATTCAGAGGTGATCCGAGTCGTTGGTTCCTTATAGCCTAGGACCAACCATCTATCCTTTTCTCGAGACTCCTCTGATCAAGAGGTGATTCGAGTCGTCGGTTCCTTATTGCCTACGACCAGCCACCGATTCATTTCTCGAGACTCCTATTATCTGGAGGTGATCGGAGTCGGTGGTTCCTTATAGCCTAGGACCATCCATCTATCCTTTTCTCGAGACTCCCTAATCTGGTGGTGGTCCGAGTCGCTTGTTCCTTATTGCCTAGGACCGACCATCTATCCTTTTCTCGAGACTCCTCTGGTTCGGAGATAATCCGAGTCGTTGGTTCCTTATAGCCTAGGACCAACGATCCATCTATCCTTTGCTCATGACTCCTCTGATCCGTAGGTGATCCGTGTCGTTGATTCCTTATATCCTAGGACCAACCATCTATCCTTTTCTCGAGACTCGTCTGATCCGGAGGTGATACGAGTCATTGGTCCCTTATAGCCTAGGACTAACCAACTATCCCTTTCTCGAGAATCCTCAGATCCGGATGTGATCCGGTTCGTTCGTTCCATATTGCCAAGGACCAGCCATCCATCCATTTCTCGAGACCCATCTGATACGGATGTGATCTAAGTCGTTGGTTCCATATAGCCTAGGACCCGCCATCTATCCTTTTCTCGAGACTCCTCTGATCCGGTGTGATCCGAGTCGTTTGTTCCTTATAGCCTAGGACCAACCATCTATCCTTTTCTCGAGACTACACAGATCCGGAGGTGATCCGGGCCGTTGGTTCCTTATTGCCTAGGACCAACCATCTATCCATTTCTCGAGACTCCTCTGATCAAGAGGTGATCCGAGTCGTTGGTTGCTTATTGCCGACGATCAGCCATCGATCCGTTTCTCGAGACTCCTCTTATCTGGAAGAGATCGGAGTCTGTGGTTACTTATAGCCTAGGACCAACCATCTATCCTTTTCTCGAGACTCCTCTGATCCGGTGGTGGTCCGAGTCGCTTGTTCCTTATAGCCTTGGACCAACCATCTACCATTTTCTCGAGACTCCTCTGATCCGGAGGAGTTCCGAGTCGTTGGTTCCTTAGAGCCAAGGACCAACCATCCATCCTTTTCTCAAGACTCCTCTGATCCGGCGGTGATCCGAGTCGTTGGTTCCTTATAGCCTAGGACCAACCATCTATCCTTTTCTCGAGACTCGTTTGATCCGGAGGTGATCGGAGTCGTTAGTTCCTTATAGACTAGGACCCTCCATCTATCCTTTTCTCAAGACTCCTCCGATCCAGAGTGATCCGAGTCGTTGGTTCCTTATAGCCTAGGACCAACCTTCCATCTCTTTCTTGAGACTCCTCTGATCCGGAGGTTATCCGAGACATTCGTTCCTTAGAGCCAAGGACCAACCATCCATCCTTTTCTCAAGACTCCTCTAATCTGTGGGTGATCCGAGTTGATGGTTCCATATAGCCTAGGACCAACCATCCATCCTTTTCTCGAGACGCCTATAATCCGGAGGTGATCCGAGTCATTGGTTCCTTATAGCCTAGGACCTACCATCTTTCCCTTTCTCGAGACTCCTCTGATTCAGAGGTGATCCATGTCGTTGGTTCCTTATAGCCTAGGACCAACCATCTATCCTTTTCTCGAGACTCCTCTGATCAAGAGGTGATTCGAGTCGCCGGTTCCTCATTGCCTACGACCAGCCATTGATTCATTTCTCGAGACTCCTATTATCTGGAGGTGATCGGAGTCGGTGGTTCCTTATAGCCTAGGACCAACCATCTATCCTTTTCTCCAGACTCCTCTAATCTGGTGGTGGTCCGAGTCGCTTGTTCCTTTTTGCCTAGGACCAACCATCTATCCTTTTCTCGAGACTCCTCTGATTCGGAGATAATCCGAGTCGTTGGTTCCTTATAGCCTAGGACCAACGATCCATCTATTCTTTGTTCATGACTCCTCTGATCCGTAGGTGATCTGTGTCGTTGATTCCTTATATCCTAGGACCAACCATCTATCCTTTTCGCGAGACTCCTCTGATCCGGAGGTGATCCGAGTCATTGGTCCCTTATAGCCTTAACCAACTATCCCTTTCTCGGGACTCCTCAGATCCGGATGTCATCCGAGTCGTTCGTTCCATATTGCCAAGGACCAGCCATCCATCCTTTTCTCGAGACCCCTCTGATACGGATGTGATCTAAGTCATTGGTTCCTTATAGCCTAGGACCCGCCATCTATCCTTTTCTCGAGGCTCCTCTGATCAAGAGGTGATCCGAGTCGTTGGTTCCTTATAGCCTAGGACCAACCATCTATCCTTTTCTAGAGACTACACAGATCCAGAGGTGATCCGGGCCGTTGGTTCCTTGAAGCCTAGGACCAACCACCTATCTGTTTCTCGCGACTCCTATGATCCGGAGGTGATCCGAGTCGATGGTTCGTTATAGCCTTGGACCAACCATCTATCCTTTTCTCGAGACTAATCTGATCTTGAGGTGATCCGAGTCGTTGGTTCCTTATAGCCTAGGACCAACTATCCCTCTATCCTTTTCTCGGGACTCCTCTGATCCAAAAGTGATCTGAGTCGTTGGTTCGTAATTGCCTAGGACCAACCACTTATCCGTTTCTCGAGACAAATCTGATGCGGAGGTGATCCGAGTCGTTGGTTCCTTATAGCGTAAGACCATTTATCCATTCTTTTCTCGAGACTCCTCTCGTCCAGAGGTGATCCGAGTCGTTGGTTACTTATAGCCTAGGACCAACCATCTTTCCTTTTCTCGAGACTCCTCCGATGCAGAGGTCATCCTAGTCGTAGGTTCCTTATAGCCTAGGACTAACCATCTACCCTTTTCTTGAGAGTCCTCTGATTCGGAGGTGATCCGAGTCGATGGTTCCTTATAGCCTAAGACCATCTATCCATCCTTTTCTCGAGACTCCTCGGATTTAGAGGTGATCCGAGTCGTTGGTTACATATAGCCTAGCACCAACCATCTTTCCTTTTCTCGAGACTACTCAGATCCGGAGGTGATCCGGGTCGTTGGTTCCTTGAAGCCTAGGACCAACCACCTATCCATTTCTCGCGACTCCTATGATCCGAAGGTGATCCGAGTCGATGGTTCCTTATAGCCTACGACCAACTATCTATCCTTTTCTCGAGACTAATCTGATCTGGAGGTGATCCGAGTCGTTGGTTCCTTATTGCCTAGGACCAACTATCCATCTATCCTTTTCTCGAGACTAATCCGATCCGGAGGTGATCCGGGTCGTTGGTTCCTTGTAGCCTAGGACCAACCATCTATCCTTTTCTTGAGACTACTCAGATCCGGTGGTGATCCGGGTCGTTGGTTCCTCGAAGCCTAGGACCAACCACCTATCCATTTCTCGCGACTCCTATGATCCGGAGGTGATCCGACTCGATGGTTCCTTATAGCCTAGGACCAACCATCTATCCTTTTCTCGAGACTAATCTAATCTGGAGGTGATCCGAGTCGTTGGTTCCTTTTTGCGTACGACCAACTATCCATCTATCCTTTTCTCGAGACTCCTCTGATCCAGAAGTGATCTGAGTCGTTGGTTCGTTATTGCCTAGGACCAACCACTTATCCGTTTCTCGAGACTCCTCTGATCTGGAGGTGATCCGAGTCGATGGTTCCTTATAGCCTAAGACGATCTATCCATCCTTTTCTCGAGACTCCTCGGATCTAGAGGTGATCCGAGTCGTTGGTTACATATAGCCAGGGACCAACCATCTATCCTTTTCTCGAGACTCCTCTAATCTGGTGGTGGTCCGAGTCGCTTGTTCCTTATTGCCTAGGACCGACCATCTATCCTTTTCTCGAGACTCCTCTGATTCGGAGATAATCCGAGTCGTTGGTTCCTTATAGCCTAGGACCAACGATCCATCTATCCTTTGCTCATGACTCCTCTGATCCGTAGGTGATCCCTGTCGTTGATTCCTTATATCCTAGGACCAACCATCTATCCTTTTCTTGAGACTCCTCTGATCCGGAGGTGATCCGAGTCGTTGGTTCTTTATAGCCTTGGACCAACCATCTATCCCTTTCTTTAGACTCCTCTGATCCGGAGGTGATTCGAGTCGTTGGTTCCTTATGGCCTAAGACCAACCATCTATCGCTTTCTCGAGACTCCTCTGATCCGGATGTGATCCGAGTCGTTCCTTCCTTATTGCCATGGAGCAGCCATCCATCCATTTCTTGAGACTCCTCAGATCCGGAGGTGATCCGAGTCGTTGGTTCCTCAAAGCCTATGACCATCTATCCATCCTTTTCTCGAGACTCCTCTGATCCGGAGGTGATCCGAGTCGTTGGTTACTTATAGCCTAGGACCAACCACTTATCCGTTTCTCGTGACTCCTCTTATCTAGAGGTGATCGGAGTCGTTGGTTCCTTATAGCCTAGGACCAACCATCTATCCTTTTCTCGAGACACCTTTGATCTGGAGGTGATTCGAGTCGTTGTTTCCAAATAGCCTTGGACCAACCATCCATCCATTTCTCGAGACTCCTCTGATCCGGTGGTGATTAGAGTCGTTGGTTCTTTATAGCTTAGGACCAACCATCTATCCATTTCTCGAGACTCCTCTGATCTGGAGGTGATCCAAGTCGTTAGTTCCTTATAGCCTAGGACCCGCCATCTATCCTTTTCTCAAGACTCCTCCGATCTAGAGTGATCCGATTCGTTGGTACCTTATAGCCTAGGACCAACCAACTATTCCTTTCTCGAGACTCCTCTGATCCGGAGGTGATCCAAGTCATTGGTTCATTAGAGCCTAGGACTAACCATCCATCCATTTCTCGAGACTCCTCTGATCCGGAGGTGATCGAGTCGTTGGTTCCGTAGAGGCTAGGACCAACCATCCATCTGTTTCTCGAGACTCTTCTGATCCGGAGGAGATCCGATTCCTTGGTTCCTTATAGCCTAGGACCAACCTTCCATCTCTTTCTTGAGACTCCTCTGATCCGGAGGTGATCCGAGTAGTTGGTTCCGTATAGCCTAGGACCAACCATCCATCCGTTTCACAACACTCCTCTGATCTGGGGGTGATCCGAGTCGTTGGTTCCATATAGCCTAGGACCAACCATCCATCCTTTTCTCGAGACGCCTCTGATCCGGAGGTGATCCGAGTCGTTGGTTCCTAAATGCCAAGGACCAGCCATACATCCTTTTCTTGAGACTCCTCTGATATGGATGTGATCTAAGACGTTGGTTCCGTATAGCCTAGGACCCGCCATCTATCCTTTTCTCAAGACTCCTCGGATCTGGAGGTCATCCTAGTCGTTGGTTCCATATAACCCAGGAGCAACCATCTATCCTTTTCTCGAGACTCCTCTGATCCGGAGGTCATCCGAGTCCTTGGTTCCTTATAGCCTAGGACCAACCATCTATCCTTTTCTCGAGACTACTCAGATCCGGAAGTGATCAGGGTCGTTGGTTCCTCGAAGCCTAGGACCAAACACCAATCCTTTTCTCGCGACTCCTACGATCCGGAGCTGATCCGAGTCGATGGTTCCATATAGACTAGGACCCACCATCTATCCTTTTCTCGAGACTAATCTGATCTAGAGGTGATCCGAGTCGTTGGTTCCTTATTGCCTAGGACCAACTATCCATCTATCCTTTTCTCGAGACTCCTCCGATCAGAAGTGATCTAAGTCGTTGGTTCGTTATTGCTTAGGACCAACCACTTATCCGTTTCTCGAGACTCCTCTAATCCGGAGGTGATCCGAGTCGTTGGTTCCTTATTGCCTAAGACCATCTATCCATTCTTTTCTCGAGGCTCCTCTGATCCGGAGGTGATCCGAGTCATTGGTTACTAATAGCCTAGGACCTACCATCGTTCCTTTTCTCGAGACTCAGCCGATCCGGAGGTGATCCTAGTCATTGGTGCCTTATAGCCTAGGACCAATCATCTATCCTTTCTTGAGAGTCCTCTAATCCGGAGGTAATACGAGTCGTTGGTTCGTTTATAGCCATGGACCAACCATCTATCCCTTTCTCGAGACACCTTCGATTCGGCGGTGATCCAAGTCGTTGGTTCCTTATAGCCTAGGACCAACTATCCATCTATCCGTTCCTTCAGACTCCTCTAAGTAGTTGGTCCATATAGCCTAGGACCAACCATCTTTCCCTTTCTCGAGACTCCTCCGATTCGGAGGTGATCTGAGTCGTTGGTTCCATACAGCCTAGGAACATCCATCTATCATTTTCTCGAGGCTCCTCCGATCAAGAGGTGATCCGAGTTGTTGGCTCCTTATAGCCTAGGACAAACCATCTATCCGTTTCTCGAGACTCCTCTTATCTAGAGGTGATCGGAGTCGTTGGTTCCTTATAGCCTAGGACCAACCATCTATCCTTTTCTTGAGACTCCTCTGATCCAGAGGTGGTCCGAGTCGCTTGTTCCTTATTGCCTAGGACCAACCATCTATCCTTTTCTCGAGACTCCTCTGATCCGGAGGTAATCCGAGTCGTTGGTTCCTTATAGCCTATGACCAACAATCCCTCTATCCTTTGCTCATGACTCCTCTGATCTGTAGGTGATCCGAGTCGTTGATTCTTTATTTCCTAGGACCAACCATCTATCCTTTTCTCGAGACTCCTCTGATCCGGAGGTGATCCGAGTCGTTGCTCCCTTATAGCCTAGGACTAACCATCTATCCCTTTCTCGAGACTCCTCAGATCCGGATGTGATCCGAGTCATTCGTTCCATATTGCCAAGGACCAGCCATCCATCCTTTTCTCGAGACGCCTCTGATACGGATGTGATCTAAGTCATTGGTTCCTTATAGCCTAGGACCCGCCATCAATCCTTTTATCGAGACTCCTCTGATCTGGAGGTGATCCTAGTCGTTGGTTCCTTATAGCCTAGTAGCAACCATCTATCCTTTTCTCGAGACTCCTCTGATCCGGAGGTGATCCGAGTCGTTGGTTCCTTATAGCCTAGGACCAACCATCTACCCCTTTCTCGAGACTCCTCTGATCCGGTGGTGATCCGAGTCGTCGGTTCCGTATACCCTTGGACCAACCTTCTATCCGTTTCTCGAGACTCCTCTGATCCGGAGGTGATCCAAGTCGTTAGTTCCTTATAGCCTAGGACCCACCATCTATCCTTTTCTCAAGACTCCTCCGATCTTGAGTGATCTGAGTCGTTGGTACCATATAGCCTAGGACCAACCAACTATTCCTTTCTTGAGACTACTCTGATCCGGAGGTGATACGAGTCGTTGGTTCCATAGAGCCTAGGATTTACCATTCGTCCATTTCTCGAGACTCCTCTGATCCGGAGGTGATCCGAGTCATTGGTTCCGTAGAGGCTAGACCAACCATCCATCTGTTTCTCGAGACTCCTCTGATGCAGAGGAGATCCGATTCGTTGGTGCCATATAGCCTAGGACCAACCTTCCATCTCATTCTTCAGACTCCTCTGATCCGGAGGTGATCCGAGTCGTTGGTTCCATATAGCCTAGGACCAACCATCCATCCTTTTCTCAAGACTCCTCTGATCTGGGGGAGATCCGAGTCATTGGTTCCATATAGCCTAGGACCAACCATCCATCCTTTTAACGAGACGCCTCCGATCCGGAGGTGATCCAAGTCGTTGGTTCCATATAACCTAGGACCAACCATCTTTCCCTTTCTCGAGACTCCTCCGATTTGGAGGTGATCCGAGTCGTTGGTTCCTTATAGCCTAGGAACAACCATCTATCCTTTTCTCAAGACTCCTCTGATCAAGAGGTCATCCGAGTCGTTTGTTTCTTATAGCCTAGGACCAACCATCTATCCGTTTCTCGAGACTCCTCTTATCTAGAGGTGATCGGAGTCGTTGGTTCCTTATAGCCTAGGACCAACCATCTATCCTTTTATTGAGAGTCCTCTGATCCGGTGGTGGTCCGAGTCGCTTGTTCCTTATTGCCTAGGACCAACCATCTATCCATTTCACGAGGCTCCTCTGATCTAGAGGTAATCCGAGTCGTTGGTTCCTTATAGCCAAGGACCAACCATCTTTCCTTTTCTCGAGACTACTCAGATCTGAAGGTGATCTGGGTCGTTGGTTCCTTGAAGCCTAGGACCAACCACCTATCCGTTTCTCACGACTCCTATGATCCGGAGGTGATCCGAGTCGATGGTTCCTTAGAGCCTAGGACCCACCATCTATCCTTTTCTTGAGAATAATCTGATCTGGACGTGATCCGAGTCATTGGTTCCTTATTGCCTCGGACCAACTACCCATCTATCCTGTTCTCGAGACTCCTCTGATCTGGAAGTAATCCGAGTCGTTGGTTCGTTATTGCCTAGGACCAACCATTTATCCGTTTCTCGAGACTCCTCTAATCCGGAGGTGATCCGAGTCGTTGGTTCCTTATAGCCTAAGACCATATATCCATCCTTTTGTCGAGACTCCTCTAATCCGGAGGTGATCCGAGTCGTTGGTTACTTATAGCCTAGGACCAACCATATTTCCTTTTCTCGAGACTCCTCTGATCCAGAGGTGATCCGAGTCGTTGGTTCCGTATAGCCAAGGACCAACCATCTTTCCTTTTCTTGAGAGTCCTCCGATCCGGAGGTGATCCGAGTTGTTGGTTCCTTATAGCCTTGGACCAACCATCTATCCCTTTCTCGAGACTCCTCCGATTCGGAGGTGATCCGAGTCGTTGGATCCTTATAGCCTAGGTTCAATTATCCATCTATCAGTTCCTTGAGACTCCTCTGATCCGTAGGTGATTCGAGTCGTTGGTTCCTTATAGCCTAGGACCAACCTTCTATCCATTTCTTGAGACTCCTCTGATCCGGAGGTGATTCGAGTCGTTGGCTTCTTATGGCATAGGACCAACCATCTATCCATTTCTCGAGACTCCTCAGATCCGGAGGTGATCCGAGTTGTTGGTTCCTCAAAGCCTAGGACCAACCATCCATCCTTTTCTCGAGACTCCTTTGATCCGGAGGTGATCCAAGTCGATGGTTCCTAATAGCCTAGGACCAACCATCTATCGTTTTCTCGAGACTCCTCCGATCCGGTGGTGTTCTGAGTCGTTGGTTCCTTATGGCCTAGTACCAACCATCAATCCATTTCTCGAGACTCCTCTGATCCGGAGGTGATCCGAGTTGTTGGTTCCTTATAACCAAGGACCATCAATCCATCCTTTTTTCGAGACTCATCTGATCCGGAGGTGATCCGAGTCGTAGGTTACTTAGAGACTTGGAGCAACCATTTATCCTTTTCTTGAGACACCTATGATCCGGAGGTGATCCGAGTCGTTGGTTCCTTAGAGCCTAGGACCAACCATCCATCCATTTCTCGAGACTACTCTGATCCGGAGGTGATTCGAGTCATAGGTTCCTTATAGCCTACGACCAACCATCTACCCCTTTCTCGAGACTCCTCCGATCAGTTGGTGATCTGATTCATTGGTTCCTTATTTCCTAGGACCAACCAACTATTCCTTTGTCGAGACACCTCTGATCCGGTGTTGATCCGAGTCGTTGGTTCCGTACAGCCTAGGACCAACCATCCATCTGTTTCTCGAGACTCCTCCGCTCTGGGGGTGATCCGAGTCATTGGTTCCGCAGAGGCTAGGACCAACCATCCATCCGTTTCTCGAGACTCCTTTGATCCGGAGGAGATCCGATTCGTTGGCTCCTTATAGCCTCGGACCAACCTTCCATCTCTTTCATGAGACTCCTCTGATCAGGAAGTGATCCGACTCGTTCGTTCCTTATAGCCTACGTCCTACCATCCATCCTTTTCTCAGGACTCCTCTGATCTGGGGGTGATCCGAGTCGTTGGTTCCATATTGCCTAGGACCAACCATCCATCCTTTTCTCGAGACGCCTCTGATGCGGAGGTGATCCGAGTCGTTGATTCCTTATAGCCTAGGACCAACAATCTTTCCCCTTCTCGAGGCTCCTCCGATTCGGAGGTGATCCGAGTCGTTGGTTCCTTTTAGCCAAGGACCAACCATCTCTCCTTTTCTCGAGACACCTCTGATCAAGTGGTGATCTGAGTCGTTGGTTCCTTATTGCCTACGACCAGCCATCTATCCGTTTCTCGGGACTCCTCTTATCTGGAGGTGATCGGAGTCGTTCGTTCCTTATAGCCAAGGACCAACCATCTGTTGTTTTCTCGATACTCCTTTAATCCCGAGGTGGTCCGAGGCGCTTGTTCCTTATTGCCTAGGACCAACCATCTATCCTTTTCTCGAGACTCCTTTGATCCGGAAGTGATCCGAGTCGTTGGTTCGCTTTTACCTAGGACCAGCCATTTATCCGTTTCTCGAGACTCCTCTGATCCGGAGGTTATCCGAGTCGTTGGTTCCTTATAGCCAAAGACCATTTATCCATCCTTTTGTCGAGACTCCTCTGATCCGAAGGTGTTCCGAGTCGTTGGTTACTTATAGCCTAGGACCAACGATCTTTCCTTTTCTCGAGACTCCTCCATCCGGAGGTGATCCGAGTCGTTGGTTCCTTATAACCTAGGACCAACCATCTATCCTTTTCTTGAGAGTCCTCTGATCCGGAGGTGATCCGAGTTGTTGGTTCATTATAGCCTACGACCAACCATCAATCCTTTTTTCGAGACTCCTCAGATCCGGAGGAGATCCGAGTCGTTGGTTCCATATAGCCTAGGACCCACCATCCATCCATTTCTCGAGATTGCTCCGATCCGGAGGTGATCCGAGTCGTTGGTTCCATATAGCCTAGGACCAACCATCTATCCCTTTCTCGAGACTCCGCTGATCCGTAGGTTATCCGAGTCGCTGGATCCTTATAGCCTAAGACCAACCATCTATCCTTTTCTCGAGACTCCTCTGATCCGAAGGTGATCCGGGTCGTTGGTTCCTTAGAGCCTTGGACCAACCACCCATCCATATCTGGAGACTCCTCTGTTCCGAAGGTGATCCGAGTCGTTGGTTCCTTATAGCCTAGGACCAACAATCTTTCCCCTTCTCGAGACTCCTTTGATTCGAAGGTGATCCGAGTCGTTGGTTCCTTACAGCCAAGGACCAACCATCTATCCGTTTCTCGAGACTCCTCTGATCAAGTGGTGATCCGAGTCGTTTGTTCCTTATTGCCTACGACCAGCCATCTATCCATTTCTCGGGACTCCTTTTATCTGGAGGTGATCCGAGTCGTTCGTTCCTTATTGCCTAGGACCAACCATCTGTCCTTTTCTCGAGACTCCATTGATCCAGAGGTGGTCCGAGGCGCTTGTTCCTTATTGCCTAGGACCAACCTTCTATCCATTTCTCGAGACTCCTCTGATCCGGAGGTAATCCGAGTCGTTGGTTCCTTATAGCCTAGGAAACGATCCATGTATACTTTTCTCATGACTCCTCTGATCCGTAGGTGATCCGAGTCGTTGATTCCTTATAACCTAGGACCAACCATCTATCCTTTTCTCGAGACTCCTCTGATCCGGAGGTGATCCGAGTCGTTGGTTCCTTATTACCTACGACCAGCCATCTATCCGTTTCTCGAGACTCCACTTATCTAGAGGTGATCAGAGTCGTTGGTTCCTTATAGCCTAGGACCAACCAACTATCCTTTTCTTGAGACTCCTCTGATCCGGAGGTGGTCCGAGTCGCTTGTTCCTTATTGCCTAGGACCAACCATCTATCCTTTTCTCGAGACTCCTTTGATCCATAGGTAATCCGAGTCGTTACTTCCTTATAGCCTAGGACCAACGATCCATCTATCCTTCGCTCATGACTCCTTTGATCCGTAGGTGATCCGAGTCATTGATTCCTTATATCCTAGGACCAACCATCTATCCTATTCTCGAGACTCCTCTGATCCGGTGGTGATCCGAGTCGTTGGTCCCTTATAGCCTAGGACTAACCATCTATCCCTTTCTCGAGACTCCTCAGATCCGGATGTGATCCGAGTTGTTCGTTCCATATTGCCAAGGACCAGCCATCCATCCTTTTCTCGAGACTCCTCTCATACGGATGTGATCTAAGTCGTTGATTCCTTATAGCCTAGGACCCGCCATCTATCCTTTTCTCGAGACTCCTCTGATCTGGAGGTGATCCTAGTTGTTGGTTCCTTATATCCAAGGACCAACCATCTATCCTTTTCTCGAGACTCCTCTGATCCGGAGGTGATCCAAGTCATTGGTTCCTTATAGCCTAGGACCAACCATCAAACCTTCTCTCGAGACTACTCAGTTCCGATGGTGATCCGGGTCGTTGGTTCCATGAAGCCTAGGACCAACCACCTATCCGTTTCTCGCGACTCCTATGATCCGGAGGTGATCCGAGTCGATGGTTCCTAAGAGCCTAGGACCAACCATCAATCCTTTTCTTGAGACTAATCTGATCTGGAGGTGATCCGAGTCGTTGGTTCCTTAATGCCTAGGACCAACTATCCATCTATCCTGTTCTCGAGACTCCTCTGATCCGGTAGTAATCCGAGTCGTTGGTTCGTTATTACCTAGGACCAACCATTTATCCGTTTCTCGAGACTCCTCTGATCCGGAGGTGATCCGAGTCGTAGGTTCCTTATAGCCTAAGACCATATATCCATCCTTTTGTCGAGACTCCTCTGATCCGGAGGTGATCCGAGTCGTTGGTTACTTATAGCCTAGGACCAACCATATTTCCTTTTCTCGAGACTCCTCCGATCCGGAGGTGATCCGAGTCGTTGGTTCCGTATAGCCTAGGACCAACCATCTTTCCTTTTCTTGAGAGTCCTCCAATCCGGAGGTGATCTGAGTTGTTGGTTCCTTATAGCATTGGACCAACCGTCTATCCCTTTCTCGAGACTCCTCCGATTCGGAGGTGATCCGACTCGTTGGATCCTTATAACGTAGGTTCAATTATCCATCTATCCGTTCCTTGAGACTCCTCTGATCCGTAGGTGATCCGAGTAGTTGGTTCCTTATAGCCTAGGACCAACCATCTATCCCTTTCTTGAGACTCCTCTGATCTGGAGGTGATTCGAGTCGTTGGCTCCTTATGGCCTAGGACCAACCATCTATCCATTTCTCGAGACTCCTCAGATCAGGAGGTGATCCTAGTCGTTGGTTCCTCAAAGCCTAGGACCAACCATCCATCCTTTTCTCTAGACTCCTTTGATCCGGAGGTGATCCAAGTCGATGGTTCCTAATAGCCTAGGACCAACCATCTATCCTTTTCTCGAGACTCCTCCGATCCAGAGGTGATCTGAGTCGTTGGTTCCTTATAGCCTAGTACCATCCATCAATCCATTTCTCGAGACTCATCTGATCCGGAGGTGATCCGAGTATTGGTTCCTTATAACGATGGACCATCAATCCATCCTTTTTCCGAGACTCCTCTGATACGGAGGTGATCCGAGTCATTCGTTACTTATAGCCATGGACCAACCATCTATCCTTTTCTTGAGACACCTCTGATCCAGAGGTGATCCGAGTCGTCGGTTCCTTAGAGCCTAGGACCAACAATCTATCCTTTTCTCGAGACTCCTCTGATCCAGAGGTGATCCACGTCGTTGTTTCCATAAATCCTTGGACCAACCATCCATCCATTTCTCGAGACTACTCTGATCCGGAGGTGATCCGAGTCGTAGGTTCCTTATAGCGTAAGAACAAACCATCTACTCCTTTCTCGAGACTCCTCCGATCCGGTGGTGATCCGAGTCGTTGGTTCCTTATTGCCTAGGACCAACCAACTATTCCTTTCTCGAGACTCCTCTGATCCAGTGGTGATCCGAGTCGTTGTTTCCGTACAACCTAGGACCAACCATCCATCCGTTTCTCGAGACTCCTCTGATCCGGGGGAGATTCGATTCGTTGGCTCCTTATAGCCTCGGACCAACCTTCCATCTCTTTCTTGAGACTCCTCTGATCCAGAGGTGATCCGAGTCGTTCGTAACTTATAGCCTAGGTCCAACCATCCATCCGTTTCTCAAGACTCCTCTGATCTAGGGGTGATCCGATTCGTTGGTTCCATATAGCCTAGGACCAACCATCCATCCTTTTCTCGAGACGCCTCTGATCCGGAGGTGATCCGAGTCGTTGGTTCCTTATAGCCTTGGACCAACAATCTTTCCCCTTCTCGAGACTCCTCCGATTCGGAGGTGATCCGAGTCATTGGTTCCGTATAGCCAAGGACCAACCATCTATCCTTTTTTCGAGACTCCTCTGATCAAGTGGTGATCCAAGTCGTTGGTTCCTTATTGCCTACGACCAGCCATCTATCCGTTTCTCGGGACTCCTCTTATTTGGAGGTGACCGGAGTCGTTCGTTCCTTATAGCCTAGCACCGATGATCCATCTATCCTTTGCTCATGACTCCTCTGATCCGTTGGTGATCCGAGTCGTTGATTCCTTATAACGTAGGACCAACCATCTATCCTTTTCCCGAGACTCCTCTGATCCGGAGGTGATCCGAGTCGTTAGTCCCTTATAGCCTAAGACTAACCATCTATCCCTTTGTCGAGACTCCTCAGATTTGGATGTGATCCGAGTCGTTCGTTCCATATTGTCAAGGACCAGCCATCCATCATTTTCTCGTGACTCCTCTGATACGGATGTGATCTAAGTCGTTGGTTCCTTATAGCCTAGGACCAACCATCTATCCTTTTCTCGGGACTCCTCTGATCTGGAGGTGATCCGAGTCGTTGGTTCCTTATAGCCTAGGACCATCCATCTATCCTTTTCTCGAGACTACTCAGATCCGGAGGTGATCTGGGTCGTTGGTTCCTTGAAGCCTAGGACCAACCACCTATCCGTTTCTCGCGACTCCAATGATCCGGAGGTGATCCGAGTCGATGGTTCCGTATAGCCTAGGACCAACAATCTATCCTTTTCTCGAGTCAAATTTGATCTGGAGGTGATCTGAGTCATTGGTTCCTTATTGCCTAGGACCAACTATCCATCTATCCTTTTCTCGAGACTCCTCTGATCCGGAAGTGATCCGAGTCGTTGGTTCATTTTTGCTTAGGACCAGCCATTTATCCGTTTCTCGAGACTCCTCTAATCCGGAGGTGATCCGAGTCGTTGGTTCCTTATAGCCAAACACCATCTATCCATCCTTTTGTCGAGACTCCTTTCATCCTGAG
The DNA here is from genome assembly GCA_024699735.1 of Posidonia australis. Taxonomy (NCBI): domain Eukaryota; kingdom Viridiplantae; phylum Streptophyta; class Magnoliopsida; order Alismatales; family Posidoniaceae; genus Posidonia; species Posidonia australis. The sequence goes on from JAMKQA010000206.1 coordinate 31,909, forward strand.
GTGATCCGAGTCGTTGGTTACTTATAGCCTAGGACCAGCCATCTTTCCTTTACTCGAGACTCCTCCGTCCAGAGGTGATCCGAGTCGTTGGTTACTTATAGCCTAGGACCAACCATCTATCCTTTTCTTGAGAGTCCTCTGATCCAGAGGTGATCCGAGTCGTTTGTTCATTATAGCCTAGGACCAACCATCTATCCTTTTTTCGAGACTCCTCAGATCCGGAGGTGATCCGAGTCATTGGTTCCATCTAGCCTAGGACCCACCATCCATCCATTTCTCGAGACTACTCCGATCTGAAGGTGATCCGAGTCGTTGTTTCCTTATAGCCTAGGACCAACCATCTATCCCTTTCTCAAGACTCCTCTGATCCGTAGGTGATCCGAGTCGCTGGATCCTTATAGCCTATGACCAACCATCTATCTTTTTCTCGAGACTCCTCTCATCCGAAGGTGATCTGAGTCGTTGGTTCCTTAGAGCCTAGGACCAACCATCCATCCGTTTCTGGAGACTCCTCTGTTCCGAAGGTGATCCGAGTCGTTGGTTCCTTATAGCCTAGGACCAACAATCTTTCCCCTTCTCGAGACTCCTCCGATTAAGAGGTGATCCGAGTCCTTGGTACCTTATAGCCAAGGACCAGCCATCTATCCGTTTCTCGAGACTCCTCTAATCAAGTCGTGATCCGAGTCGTTGGTTCCTTATTGCCTACAACCAGCCATCTATCCATTTCTCGGGACTCCTTTTATCTGGAGGTGATCGGAGTCGTTCGTTCCTTATAGCCTAGGACCAACCATCTGTCCTTTTCTCGAGACTCCTTTGATCCAGAGGTGGTCCGAGGCGCTTGTTCCATATTGCCTAGGACCAACCATCTATCCTTTTCTCGAGACTCCTCTGATCCGGAGGTAATCCGAGTCGTTGGTTCCTTATAGCCTAGGACCAACGATCGATCTATCCTTTGATCATGACTCCTCTGATCCGTAGGTGATCCGAGTCGTTCATTCCTTATAACCAAGGACCAACCATCTATCCTTTTCTTGAGACTCCTCTGATCGGGAGGTGATCCGAGTCGTTGGTCCCTTATAGCCTAGGACTAACCATCTATCCCTTTCTTGAGACTCCTCAGATCCGGATGTGATCCGAGTCGTTCGTTCCTTATTGCCAAGGACCAGCCATCCATCATTTTCTCGAGACTCATCTGATACGGATGTGATCTAAGTCGTTGGTTCCTTATAGCCTAGGACCCGCCATCTATCCTTTTCTTGAGACTCCTCTGATCCGGAGGTGATCCGAGTCGTTGGTTCCTTATAGCCTAGGACTATCCATCTATCCTATTCTCGAGACTACTCAGATCCGGAGGTGATCCGGGTCGTTGGTTCCTTGAAGCCTAGGACCAACCACCTATCCGTTTCTCGTGACTCCAATGATCCGGAGGTGATCCGAGTCGATGGTTCCTTATAGCCTAAGACCAATCATCTATCCTTTTCTCGAGTCTAATTTGATCTGGAGGTGATCTGAGTCGTTGGTTCCTTATTGCCTAGGACCAACTATCCATCTATCCTTTTCTCGAGACTCCTCTGATCCGGAAGTGATCCGAGTCGTTGGTTCGTTTTTGCCTAGGACCAACCATTTATCCGTTTCTCGAGACTCCTCTGATCCGGAGGTGATCCGAGTCGTTGGTTACTTATAGCCAAGGACCAACCATCTTCCCTTTTCTAGAGACTCCTCTGATCCAGAGGTGATCCGAGTCATTGGTTCCTTATAGCCTAGGACCAACCATCTATCCTGTTTTCGAGACTCCTCAGATCCGAAGGTGATCCGAGTCGTTGGTTCCATATAGCCTAGGACCCACCATCCATCCATTTCTCGAGACTGCTCCGATCCGGAGGTGATCCAAGTCGTTGGTTCCTTATAGCCTAGGACCTACCATCTATCCCTTCCTCGAGACTCCTCTGATCCGTAGGTGATCTGAGTCGTTGGATCCTTATAGCCTAAGACCAACCATCTATCCTTTTCTCGAGCCTCCTCTGATCCGAAGGTGATCCGAGTCATTGGTTCCTTAGAGCCTAGGACCAACCATCCATCCGTTTTTGGAGACTCCTCTGTTCCGAAGGTGATCCGAGTCGTTGGTTCCTTATAGCCTAGGACCAACCATCCATCCTTTTCTCGAGACTCTTCTGAGAAAGGGTTGATCCGAGTCATTGGTTCCATATAGCCTTGGACCAACCATCCATCCTTTCCTCGAGACTCCTCTGATCCGATGGTGATCAGAGTCGTTGGTTCCTTATAGCCTTGGACCAACCATCTCTCCTGTTCCCGTGACTCCTCAGATTCGGAGGTGATCCGAGTCGTTGGTTCCTTATTGCCTACGACCAGCCATATATCCGTTTCTCGAGACTCCTCTTATCTGGAGGTGATCGGAGTCATTGGTTCCATATAGCCTAAGACCAACCATCTATCCATTTCTCGAGACTCCTCATATCCTGAGGTGATCTGAGTTGTTGGTTCCTTGTAGCCTAGGACCATGCATCAATCCATTTCTTGAGACACCTCTGATCCGTAGGTGATCTGAGTCATTGGTTCCGTATAGCCTTGGACCAACCATCTATCCCTTTCTTTAGACTCCTCTGATCTGGGGGTGATTCGAGTCGTTGGTTCCTTATGTCCTAGGACCATCCTCAGATCCAGATGTGATCTAAGTCGTTCCTTCCTTATTGCCTAGGACCAACCATCCTTCCTTTTCTCATGACTCCTCATATCAGGATGTGATCTAAGTCGTTGGTTCCTTATATCCTAAGACCCGCCATCTATCCTTTTCTCGAGACTCCTCTGATACAGATGTGATCCGAGTCGATGGTTCCTTATAGCCTAGGACCAACCATCTATCCTTCTCTCGAGACTCCTCTGATCTGGAGGTGATCCGAGTCGTTGGTTCCTTATAGCCTAGTACCAACCATCTATCCATTTCTCTAGACTCCTCTTATCCGGAGGTGATCTGTGTCGTTGGTTCATTATAGCCTAGGACCATTAATTTATCCTTTTCTCAAGACTCCTCTGATCCATAGTTATCCGAGTCGTTGGTTCATTATTGCTTACGACCAACCATCTATCCTTTTCTCGAGACTCCACTGAACCAGAGGTGATCCGAGTCGTTGGTTCCTCAAAGCCAAGGACCAACCTTCAATCCTTTTCTCGCGACTCCTTTGATCCGGAGGTGATCCGAGTCGTTGGTTCCTTATAGCCTTGGAGCAACTATCCATCTATCCTTTCCTCGAGACTCCTCTCATCCGAAGGTGATCCAAGTCGTTGGTTCCATGTAGCCTAGGACCAACTATCCATTTATCCATTTCTCGAGACTCCTCCGATCCGGAGGTGATCCGAGTCGTTGGTTCCTTATAACGTAGGACCAACCATCCTTCCTTTTCTCGAGACTCCTCTGATCTGGATGTGATCCGAGTCGTTGGTTCGTTATGGCTTAGGACCAACCATATATCCCTTTCTCGAGACTCCTCAGATCTGGAGGTCAATCAAGTCGTTGGTTCCTTATAGCCTAGGACTAACCATCTATCTCTTTCTCAAGACTCCTGAGATCCGGATGTGATCCAAGTCGTTCGTTCCTTATTGCCAAGGACCAGCCATCCATCCTTTTCTCGAGACTCATCTGATCCAGATGTGATCTAAGTCGTCGGTTCCTTATAGCCTACGTCCCGCCATCTATCCTTTTCTCGAGACTACTCAGATCTGGAGGTGATCCAGGTCGTTGGTTCCTTGAAGCCTAGGACCAACCATCTATCCGTTTCTCGCGACTCCAATGATCTGGAGGTGATCCGCGTCATTGGTTCCTGATAGCCTAGCACCAACCATCCATCCTTTTCTCGAGACTCCTCTGATCCGGAGGTGATCCGAGTCGATGGTTTCTTATAGCCTAAGACCAACCATCTATCCTTTTCTCGAGACTAATCTGATCCAGAGGTGATCCGAGTCGTTGGCTCCTTATTGCCTAGGACCAACTATCCACCTATCCTTTTCTCGAGACTCCTCTGATCCGGAAGTGATCTGAGTCATTGGTTCGTTATTGCCTAGGAGCAACCATTTATCCGTTTCTCGAGACTCCTCTGATCCTGAGGTGATCCGAGTCGTTGGTTCCTTATAGCCTAAGACCATCAATCCATCCTTTTGTCGAGACTCCTCAGATCCGGAGGTGATCCGAGTCGTTGATTACTTGTAGCCTAGGACCAACCATCAATCCTTTTCTCAAGACTCCTCTGATCCGGAGGTGATCCGAGTCGTTGATTAATTATAGCCAAGGACCAACTATCCATCTATCCTTTCCTCTAGACTACTCTCAACCGGAGGTGATCCAATTCGGTGGTTCCATGTAGCCTAGGACCAACTATCCATCTAACCATATCTCGAGACTCCTCCGATCCGGAGGTTATCCGAGTCGTTGGTTCCTTATAACCTAGGACCAACCGCCCTTCCTTTTCCCGAGACTCCTCTGATCTGGATGTGATCCGTGTCCTTGGTTCCTTATGGCCTAGGACCAACCATATATCCCTTTCTCGAGACTCCTCAGATCTGGAGGTGATCCGAGTCGTTGGTTCCTTATAGCCTAGGACTAACCATCTATCCCTTTTTCAAGACTCCTCAGATCTGGATGTGATCCGAGTCGTTCGTTCCATATTGCGAAGGACCAGCCATCCATCCTTTTCTCGAGACTCCTCTGATCCGGATGTGATCTAAGTCGTTGGTTCCTTATAGCCTACGTCCCGCCATCTATCCTTTTCTCGAGACTCCACTGATCCAGAGGTGATCCAAGTCGTTCGTTCCTTATAGCCATGGACCAACCATTTATCCTTTTCTTGAGACTCCTCTTATCCGGAGGTGATCCGAGTCATTGGTTCCTTATAGCGAAGGACCAACCATCTATCCTTTTCTCGAGACTACTCAGATTTGTAGGTGATCCAGGTCGTTGGTTCCTTGAAGCCTAGGACCAACCATCTATCCGTTTCTCGTGACTCCAATGATCTGGAGGTGCTCCGCGTCATTGGTTCCAGATACCCTACCACCAACCATCCATCCTTTTCTCGAGACTCCTCTAATCCGGAGGTGATCCGAGTCGATGGTTTCTTATAGCCTAGGACCAACCATCTATCCTTTTTCTCGAGACTAATCTGATCCAGAGGTGATCCGAGTCCTTGGTTCCTTATTGCCTAGGACCAACTATCCATCTATCCTTTTCTCGAGACTCCTCTGATCCAGAGGTGATCCGAGTCGTTGGTTCATTGTAGCCTAGGGCCTACCTTCCATCCATTACTAAAGACTCCTCTGATCTGGGGGTGATCCGAGTCGTTGATTCCATATAGCCTTGGACCAACCATCAATCCTTTTCCCGAGACTCCTCTGATCCGGAGGTGATCCGAGTCGATGGTTTCTTATAGCCTAGGACCAACCATCTATCCCTTTCTCGAGACACCGCCGATTCGGAGGTGATCTGTGTCGTTGGTTCGTTTTAGCCTAGGACCAGCCATCTATCCTCTCCTCGAGACTCCTCCGATCAAGAGGTGATCCGAGTCGTTGGTTCCATATAGCCTAGAACCAGCCATCTATGCGTTTCTTGAGACTCCACTTATCCAGAGCTGATCGGAGTCGTTGGTTCCTTATAGCCTAGGACCAACCACCTATCCTTTTCTCGAGACTCCTTCGATCCGGAGGTGATCCGAGTCGCTGGTTCCATAGAGCCTAGGACAAACCATCCATCCGTTTCTCGAGACTCCTCTGATCCGGATGTGATCCGAGTCGTTGGTTCCTTATAGCCTAGGACCAACCATCCAGCTCTTTCTTGGGACTCCTCTGATACGGAGGTTATCCGAGTCGTTGGTTCCATGTAGGCTACAACCAACCATCCATCCTTTTCCCAAGACTCCTCTGATCTGGGGGTGATCCGAGTCGTTGGTTCCATATAGCCTAGGACCAACTATCCATCCTTTTCTCGAGACTCCTCTGATCCGTAGGTGATCCGAGTCGTTGGTTCCTTATAGCCTAGGACCAACCATCTATCCCTTTCTCGAGACTCCTCCGATTTGGAGGTGATCCGACTCGTTGGTTCCTTTAACCTAGGACCAACCATCTATCCTTTTCTCGAGACTGCTCTGATCAAGAGGTTATCCGAGTCGTTGGTTACCTATAGCCTAGGACCTGCCATCTATCCGTTTCTCGAGACTCCACTTATCCGGAGGTGATCGGAGTCGTTGGTTCCTTATAGCCTAAGACCAACCATCTATCCTTTTCACGAGACTCCTCTGATCAGGAGGTGATCCGAGTCGTTGGTTCCTTATAGCCTAGGACCAACCATCTATCCTTTTCTCGAGACTCCTCTGATCAAGAGGTGATCCGAGTCGTTGGTTCCTTATAGCCTAGGACCAGCCAACTATCCATTTCTTGAGACTCCTCTAATCCAGAGGTTATCCGAGTCGTTGGTTCCTTGTAGCCTAGGACCAACCATCCATCCTTTTCTCAAGACTCCTTTGATCTGGGGGTGATCCGAGTCATTGGTTTCATATAGCCTTGGACTAACCATCCAACCTTTTCTAGAGACTCCTCTGATCCGGAGGTGATCCGAGTCGTTGGTTCCTTATAGCCTAGGACATACCATCTATCCCTTTCTCGAGACTCCTCTGATTCGGAGGTGATCCGAGTCGTTGTTTCCTTGTAGCCTAGGACCAACCATCTATCCTTTTCTCGAGACTCCTTTGATGAAAAGGTGATCTGAGTCGTTGGTTCCTTATAGCCAAGGACCAGCCATCTATCCGTTTCTCGAGAGTCCACTTATCCGGTGGTGATCGGAGTCGCTGGTTCCTTATAGCCAAGGACCAACCTTCTAACCTTTTCTCGAGACTCCTCTGATACGGAGGTGGTCCGAGTCGTTGGTTCCTTATAGCCAAGGACCAGCCATCTATCCCTTTCTCGAGACTCCTCAGTTCCGGATGTGATCCGAGTCGTTCCTTCCTTATTGCCAAGGACCAGCCATCCATCCTTTTCACGAGACTCCTCTGATCCAGAAGTGATCCGAGTCGTTGGTTCCTTATAGCCATGGACAAACCATCGATACTTTTCTCGAGACTCCTCCGATCCGGAGGTGATCCGAGTCGTTGGTTCCTTATAGCCTAGTACCAACCATCTATCCAATTCTCGAGACTCCTTTGATCCGTAGGTGATCCGAGTCGTTGGTTCCTTATAGCCTAGGACAAGCCATCTATCCTATTCTCAAGACTCCTATGATCCAGAGAGATCTGTGTCGTTGGTTCCTTATAGCCTAGGACCAACCATCTATCCCTTTCTCGAGACTCCACTGATCCGGATGTGATCCGAGTTGTTGGTTCCATAGAGCCTAGGACCAACCATCCATCCGTATCTCGAGACTCCTCTGATCCGGAGGTGATCCGAGTCGTTGGTTCCGTATTGCCTAGGACCAACCATCCATCTCTTTCGTGAGACTCCTCTGATCCGGAGGTGGTCCGGGTCATTGGTTCCTTATAGCCTAGGACCAACCATCCATCCTTTTCTCAAGACTCCTCTGATCTGGGGGTGATCCGAGTCGTTGGTTCCATATAGCCGAGGACCAACCATCCATCATTTTATCGAGACTCCTCTGATCCGGAGGTGGTTCAAGTCGTTGGATCCTTATAGACTAGGACCAACCATCTATCCCTTTCACGAGTCTCCTCCATTTTGGAGGTGATCCGAGTCATTGGTTCCTTATAACCTAGGACCAACCATCTATCCTTTTCTCGAGACTCCACTGATCAAGAGGTGGTTTGAGTCGTTGGTTCCTTATAGCCTAGGACCAACCATCTATCCCTTTCTCGAGACTCCTCCAATTCGGATGGGATCCGAGTAATTGGTTCCTTATAGCCTTGGACGAACCATCTATCCTTTTCTCGAGACTCCTCTGATCAAGAGGTGGTCCGAGTCGTTGGTTCCTTATAGCCTAGGAAAAACCATCTATCCCTTTCTCGAGACTCCTCTGATCCGGAGTGGATCCAAGTAGTTGGTTCCTTATAGCCTAGGACCAACTATCTATTCTTTTCTCGAGACTCCTCTGATCCGGAGGTGATCCGAGTCATTGGTTCCTCATAGCCTAGAACCAAATATCCATTGTTTTCTTGAGGCACCTCTAATCCAGAGGTGATCCTTGTCATTGGTTCCTTATAGCCTTGGACCTGCCATCTATCATTTTCTCAAGACACCTCTGATCCAGAGTGATCCTAGTCGTGGGTACCATATAGCCTAGGACCAACCATCTATCCCTTTCTCGAGACTCCCCTGATCCGGAGGTGATCCGAGTCGTTGATCCTTAGAGCGTACGACCAACCATCCATCCGTTTCTCGAGACTCCTCAGATCCGGAGGTGATCCGAGTCGTTGGTTCCTTGTAGCCTAGGACCAACCATCCATCTTTTGCTTGAGACTCCTCTGATCCGGAGGTGATCCGACTCGTTGGTTCCTTATTGCCAAGGACCAACCATCCATCCTTCTCTCAAGACTCCTCTGATCAAGGGGTGATCCGAGTCGTTGGTTCCATATAGCCTAGAACCAACCATCCATCCTTTCCTCGAGACTCCTCTGATCCAGTGGTGATCCGAGTCGTTGGTTCCTTATAGCCTAGGACCAACCATCTATCCTTTTCTCGAGACTACTCAGATCCGGAGGTGATCTGGGTCGTTGGTTCCTTGAAGCCTAGGACCAACCACCTATCCGTTTCTCGTGACTCAAATGATCCGGAGGTGATCCGAGTTGATGGTTCCTTATTGCCTAAGACCAACCATCTATCCTTTTCTCGAGTCTAATTTGATCTGGAGGTGATCTGAGTCGTTGGTTCCTTATTGCCTAGGACCAACTATCCATCTATCCTTTTCTCGAGACTCCTCTGATCCGGAAGTGATCCGAGTCGTTGGTTCGTTTTTGCCTAGGACCAACCATTTATCCGTTTCTCGAGACTCCTCTAATCCGGTGGTGATCCGAGTCGTTGGTTCCTTATAGCCTAGGACCAACCATCTATCCTTTTCTTGAGAGTCCTCTGATCCGGTGGTGATTCGAGTCATTTTTTCATTATAGCCTAGGACCAACCATCTATCCTGTTTTCGAGACTCCTCAGATCCGGAGGTGATCCGAGTCGTTGGTTCCATATAGCCTAGGACCTACCATCTATCCCTTCCTCGAGACTCCTCTGATCCGTAGGTGATCTGAGTCGTTGGATCCTTATAGCCTAAGACCAACCATCTATCCTTTTCTCGAGACTCCTCTGATCCGAAGGTGATCCGAGTCGTTGGTTCCTTAGAGCCTAGGACCAACCATCCATCAGTTTCTGGAGACTCCTCTGTTCCGAAGGTGACCGAGTCGTTGGTTCCTTATAGCCTCGGACCAACCATCCATCCTTTTCTCGAGACTCTTCTGGTAAAGGGGTGATCCGAGTCATTGGTTCCATATAGCCTTGGACCAACCATCCATCCCTTCCTCGAGACTCCTCTAATCCGAAGGTGATCAGAGTCGTTGGTTCCTTATAGCCTTGGATCAACCATCTCTCCTATTCCCGAGACTCCTCAGATTCGGAGGTGATCCGAGTCGTTGGTTCTTTATTGCCTACGACCAGCCATATATCCGTTTCTCGAGACTCCTCTTAACTGGAGGTGATCAAAGTCGTTCGTTCCTTATAGCCTAAGACCAACCATCTATCCATTTCTCGAGACTCCTCATATCCTGAGGTGATCTGAGTTGTTGGTTCCTTGTAGCCTAGGACCATGCATCAATCCATTTCTTGAGACACCTCTGATCCGTAGGTGATCTGAGTCATTGGTTCCGTATAGCCTAGGACCAACCATCTATCCCTTTCTTGAGACTCCTCTGATCTGGGGGTGATTCGAGTCGTTGGTTCCTTATGTCCTAGGACCATCCTCAGATCCAGATGTGATCTAAGTCGTTCCTACCTTATTGCCTAGGACCAACCATCCTTCCTTTTCTCATGACTCCTCATATCAGGATGTGATCTAAGTCGTTGGTTCCTTATATCCTAGGACCCGCCATCTATCCTTTTCTCGAGACTCCTCTGATCCAGATGTGATCCGAGTCGATGGTTCCTTATAGCCTAGGACCAACCATCTATCCTTCTCTCGAGACTCCTCTGATCTGGAGGTGATCCGAGTCGTTGGTTCCTTATAGCCTAGTACCAACCATCTATCCATTTCTCAAGACTCCTCTGATCCAGAGTGATCCGAGTCGTGGGTACCTTATATCCTAGGACCAACCATCAATCCCTTTCTCGAGACTCCTCGGATCCGGAGGTGATCCGAGTCGTTGGTTCCTTAGAGCCTAGGACCAACCATCCATCCGTTTCTCGAGACTCCTCTGATCCGGAGGTATTCCGAGTCGTTGGTTCCTTATAGCCTCGGACCTACCATCCTTATCTTTCTTGGGACTCCTCAGATCCGGAGGTGATTCGAGTCGTTGGTTTCTTATAGCGTAGGACCAACCATCTATCGCTTTCTCGAGACTCCTCAGATCCGGATGTGATCCGAGTCGTTCCTTCCTTATTGCCATGGACCAGCCATCCATCCTTTTCTCGAGACTCCTCGGATCCGGAGGTGATCCGAGTCGTTTGTTCCTTATAGCCTCGGACCAACCATCTATCCAATTCTCGAGACTCCTCTGATCCGGAGGTGATCCGAGTCGTTGGTTCCATAAAGCCTAGGACAAGCCTTCTATCCTTTTCTCAAGACTCCTGTGATCCAGAGTGATCTGTGTCATTGGTTCCTTATAGCCTAGGACCAACCATCTATCCCTTTCTCGAGACTCCTCTTATCCGGATGTGATCCGAGTCGTTGGTTCCTTATTGCCTAGGACCAACCATCCATCCTTTTCTCAAGACTCCTCTGATCTAGGTGTGATCCGAGACGTTGGTTCCATATAGCCTAGGACCAACCATCCATCCCTTTCTCAAGACTCCTCTGATCCAGTGGTGGTCTGAGTCGTTGGCTCCATATAGCCTAGGACCAACCATCTATCCCTTTCTCGAGACTCCTCAGATCCGGATGTGATCCGAGTCGTTCCTTCCTTATTGCCAAGGACCAGCCATCCATCCTTTTCTCGAGACTCCTCTGATCCGGAGGTGATCCGAGTCGTTGGTTCCTTATAGCCTCGGACCAACCATCTATCCTTTTCTCGAGACT
>JAMKQA010000207.1:0-34517 GCA_024699735.1 Posidonia australis
CTGCGTTTTAGTGTTTTATTAGGTCATGTGGGCTAGTGTGAACCTAATTGGGCTTGTGTGAGCTAGGGTTTCGGTGGTTGCGACCAGAGCATCAACCGGAGGAGCCTGCTGCCAAATGAGCTCAAAATTGGGGTGTCTACAATTATCCTTTTTACAATAAGAATTACATCGATACCTTTTTTAAACTAATAAATTACTATAAATTTCCTTTGGTTAGATTTAACCTTAACAACGTCATATGTGGTTATTTTCTATCTTTGAAAAAACCAATTTATCATTAATCTTTTTCCTTAATGTCTCTCATTCTCTTTCTATTTCTCCATTTCTTCCTACTGTTCTCCTTCTCCTTCTCGTCCAGTAAGGATCACATAGAAAGCATAAGTTTTGTATTAGTTAAGGTTAAAGGGGTACATTAGAGAAACGACAAGTTAGAAATTTCCATTAGTCCTGATTATATTTAACTAGGATTGAGTTATAAACAAGTAACGGAAGCTAACGGAGATAGATGGTAGGATATTCATAGTAATTTATTGATCTAAGGATATTATTGACTTAATTTCTATTTTAAAAAGAATACTGACAATAATAACAGTTTTAAGAAAGATACTGACACAATAACTCCATATATGAATAGTTAGTAAATCCGAGATGAGTAGCGTTCAAAGAACTGACACAGTTTTAGTGCCTACAGCACAAAACTCGTAAATCAGTTGATTCCATTGTTTATTCATCGCATACCGCAGGAGACTAGGATTCACGTGGATCTTCGGCATCTTAGGTTGCAACTTCTTTGACTTCTCATCCAAAGTTTTGAGTCTTTTCCTTCTTACAAATCACACACCTAGAAAATGACTAATGCGTGTGCGAAGGGGATGCAGGATGCTTTGAACGTAGAGTGACTAATGCATGTCAAGCATATCGAGGCCCAAGCTTACATATAATCACTTCGTCTCAATTCAGGGAAGTAAGCAATCTTACCTCGCTTCCACTAAGCATCTCTTGCGACAATACGCCGACTTTAGCTTGAAACTTTTGACTTTCTTTTCCCTCTTAGCAACTAGTCACTTGACACAGTGACTGGGAGAACTTTAAACTCGCCACAGGTCTCAGATTCGAATCCTAGAACATTCACCTCTTACTATCTCAACTGTTAACAAAAAAAAAACTAGTCACTTGACACCACCAACCATTAGATCCCCATCGAGCTCCCATTACGAACATCAACTGGCAATGAGTAATCCACTCTTTTACGAGTCGCAATCAATGGTTTTTAAGTTTCTCTCCTTCCTTCCCAATTTCTTCTCTTGTATGAAAGATCGAGGCTCAGATTATCTTTAGTGATAGAAGTCGTTAACAGCCTCATTAACATAGTCAAGTATCAAAAATCATTTTGATTTGGACCTAAACCTTTCTTTTAAAAAACTTGTGAATTTTAGAAGTGTATTCCTCTCTTTCTCCTATCCAGACTTGTTCTTATGGAAAAATTCCAACAACAATAAGTTAGTTTGTTAAAAGTTGATAATAAGCACATGTGGATGACCGTTTTCATCCTCCGTGTTTTAAATCAATTTGGAAAGACTTAGCTCCTTTTACTAAAGTTACAATTTTTCTTAATTTTGTGTTCATAATAAAACTCTCACTAGTAACTAAAGTTATTTTCACAATTTTTCTAAACTTTGTGTTCATGATAAAACTCTCACTAGTAATTAAAGTTATTTTATCTAAAAAATGATGGATTGGAGGCCTTACTTGTGTATTTTGTGGCCATCCCTAAGTCCCTGTTAAGATCATGGATAAACATGAGAATAAACTTAGAATTGGAATTTGGGTGATCAAAAAGTGAAATAAAATTGTAATAGTTATAATCATTCCGTTTCCCTTATTTCAGAGTTGTAATTCCGCGTTGAGTGTGGAATAACGTTGTTCCACTCGACTTATTCCTCCATATAATTTCTCAAATTTGTATGCATTCAAGATTTTACCGTCAAAGATACGAGATCGAGGAAAATAGAGAACCTCCTACCGCTGCCAAAGTTCGAGGAGATCAAGGAAAATAGAAATCCGTCGTCGTCCCTATTCCAACACACCCATGTCGAGAGAAAAAGAAAATAGAGAACGACATGCAAAGAAAAGAGAAAGGGGCTTACTATAGAAGATTTTACCAAAAGAAGACACACAATACCACCTACTGTCGTTCATGGTTGTTGCACATCAAAGGAGTATACGCCTTGCACTACACATAGAGAATGTTGCCGTCACTCAGCACCGCTCGTCCACTAAGAAGCCCAAGGCTTAGCCACCAGTGGAGAAAGAAAGGGAGGACGAAGAGGAAAAAAAGAGACGAAATGAAAGAAATGAGAAGAGAGAGGACAATTTCACAGCATAGAAACCAACCACAGAAATCAAATTTAAAATATTATTTCAAATATAATAATATTTATTTATGAATATTATTTCATAATATTTTATAAAATATTATCTATTTATCACATTTTGTATGATTTCAAATAAAATAACATTGATTTAAAAATAACACTATTTAATATAATATATTGTTAATTTATACATACTATATTAAAATATGTATGTCTCACTACTTATTTCAATTTTTAGCCAAACCTGAATAACTTCTAATACACGCTAATTCTCCTTACAAATTCTTTTACTTCCAAAAAAAAATAGTAATTCTAGTAGAATATTAATACCACCACTTATTCCTAGTTTTCCTATTTCACATCCAAAGAGGGACTACGAGGTTGACCAACTTTATCTTCATTGTTCTTTTTGTTCATGAAATTTAGTGTTGAAACATTAGGTACAAAAATATCTAAATTTTCTATAATAAAATCTTATTTTCAAGACCATATCATAACAAATCATCACAAAATATATTATATATAGAAATGTACCTAAATCCATGTTAAAAAAATCACGAATATCACTTGATCATGTAGATATAAGAGCTAGCCTTCCAAACCACCACACGTCACTTTCTTTTTTATCTTTCTCAAGATAAGGTGAGAGAGAGGAAAAGCAAAAGTTTAGCATTTGAGGACCATGACTTCTTATTTATAGAATTTTATAATTTTACATATTTCCAATTTAACCCATCAACAAATATAAATATGCCAAATGCTCTCTACACATTAACTCGCACCACTTAAGATATTAATAAGCTTAACCCAAAACCAATTAAATCACTTTTAATGAGTCTAATCACAAAATAGCCTATAATACTTTAATTAGTTTTATATTGGCTCACATTTAATTAAATTTTAACCCAACAATCTCTCACTTAAGTCACATATAAAATTAACAATTAAAATATTAAAACTTTATGAACTCAAAATAGCTATTTAAACCAAGACATCTTTCATAATCCGATCCATCAATAGTACCAATATAAGATCAAAGAGGTTTTCATTATTATAAACATAATTCAACCTATAATAGTTACTAATGCCAATACAACTAACGACATGAATCAAGTGTAGATGTGTAGCATGGAATTTAGGCGAGTAATCTAAACAAGCCAATATTCAATTGATCTAACCTTATACTTTAATGAAATTAACACAAATCTACAAAATAAAAATAATTGTAAACTTTATTTTTGTAGAAAACGATGTCTACTACAATAGAGCATCTAAATACAAACTCTTACTAAACCGATACATCATCAAATGGTACAACACATATGTGAACAACATGCTCATGAAAGACATTATGTGGTACTCTCTTAGTAAGTAGATTCATAATCATAGTGCTTGTCCCAATATGCTCTATAAACAATTGGTCATTCTAAATTCTTTCTTTCATAACAAGGAACTTAACATCTATATGCATAGACTTTAATGAGCTCTTGTTATTACTAGAATGTAACACTACAGATTTATTGTCACAACATAGCTTTAACAGTCTTTCAATTCCATTTACAATCTGTAGATCCATGATAAAATTCATTAGTCTTGTTCCTTGATTGGATGCCTCATAGCATATTATATACTTAACTACCATAATAGAAGGAGCTATAAACATCTACTTGACACATTTCTATAACACAGCTCCACCAGCTAGTGAGTATACATAACTTGAAGTGAATCTACGACAATCTTAACATCCGACGAAATTAGAGTCAAAATACCCAATGATCTCTAGTTGATTTAATTTTCAATACACAAGTGCAGAGTCTTTAGTTCTTTGTAAATACCACTTGACTCACTTGATAGCTTTCTAATGATCCATACCTGGATTGCTTAAGTATCGAAATAACAAGCCAATAATGTATGCAAGATCTAGACATGTAGAAGCTTGAACATACATAAGACTTCTAACTACCAAGCATATGGAATATTTTGTATTTCCTTATCTTCAAAACTATTCTTAAGACACTGATTGAGACTAAACTTGTCTCTTGAGTGTATCTCCTAACTTGCATCTATTGATGCCAAATCTTTGAAAAAAAATTCTTTATAGTTCTTTTATGATAATCCAAAAATACTTTGAGAACGATCCTAAAGTATTTGAATTCCTAATACAAAAGAAGCTTCTCCAAAATCTTTCATCTAAAATTTATTAGTCTTTTTAAGTAAGTCTATATCATTAACGGCAAAAAGTTTGTCAACAACATACAATAGTAGAAAAATATATTTACTCCAACTAAACTTATGGTATACACAATCATCTACCAAATCCATTTTAAAATCAAATGAGATGACAACTTGAAGAAATTTGTGATATCATTAATAGGATGCTTGCTTTAAACCATAACTAGACTTCTTAAGTTTGCAAATCATTTTCTTTTTACTTCACCTAATGCAAAGTATTCTAGTTGTACCATATAAATTGTTTCATCAATATCACCATTGACAAACGTCATCTTTATGTCCATTTGATATAATTCAAGGTCAAAGCGAGCAACCAATGCTATAGTAATTCGAAAAGAGTCTTTCGATGAAACTAAAGAGAAAGTTTCTTTATAATCAATGCCTTCTCTTTAAGTAAATCCCTTTGTAAGAGCAACATCAATGAGTACTTGAGTGAGCGGCGTCAAGATTGGGGCTCCGGTGGGTAAGGTTTTCCAGTGGTTCTTTTGTTTTGTTTTTCTCTATATATCTCTATATCTACCACTAGCTCTTTATATAGGTAGCAAAAATGCCCATTACTCCCTCCACTCCAAACGCTCCTGAGAAATTCGGCACCATCACTGGCCGTTTTGCAAGAAACAAATGAGAGTTCATGGTCTTCATTGACCATGTCCCAACATTTCCCACTTGGTCACGAAGATCAAGAATTTCTACATACTTCCACTATTCTTGAAATGTATAAATTTTTACTCCCACTATTCATGAGAATGCGCTTATCATGCCCCAAAATTTCCACAATAATTTAAAAAAAAAATTAAATTACGAGAAAATTAAAGCCAAATAGTAAATATCTAACTACCAAGAACCTGTGTGTGCAGCTAGGAGACTCCAGACTATATGCACTATGTTAATATCTAACTACCAAGAACCAATCTGGAAAATCCTCGGAAATCCACACTTTATAAATACACTTGGGCCCTGATTCGACATGCCGAAAACAAGTTCGGTATGCTAAAATCCACTAATTTGGCATGCCGTTCTGTCTCTAGTATGTCGAAAATCACTAGGTCGGTCGACCGAAAAGATTTACCAGGCTGAATCGACAGGAAGACCAATACTGACAGCAAAATGGTATAACGAACGAAATCAGTATACCGAAATTCACTGATTCGGTATGCCATTTTCACTTCGGTATGTCGAATTTTGCGATCCCAGAAAACGGCCCAAAATCCTATAGTCCGAAATCGCTCCAACTGGGACCTCCGATTGGACCCCCTAAACAAACACCAAAAATCTTGCATAAAACATAAGATGTAGACCCTCGAGTCTACTCCAAATCCACACAAACAAAACCAAAATCCAATCACCATGCATCAAGATATAAAATCTCAAAGGCAGAAGGGTCAAAATAACCCAAAACGCAACCATTGGCATAAATGCCCTTAAATCTACCATAAATACACATAAAATCATAATAAATTCTAGTAATATAAATTTACCTAGATTCCATGCAATCCTATTAATTTCTACCATTTTCATGCTCTCTATTACACAAATTGGAGATGCGTACCTAAGAATGCACTCTGGCAATCTCCAACCGACTCCGGCAAACACCGGTGCAACCACGGCCACGAGAACACTCCACGCGGGCTCCACTTGCCACCACGAGTAGCCACGCACTGTCGTCGGCCCTCGAGCACACCAAGCAAAGAGAAGATCACAGGGGAGGAGAGAAACAGGGGAGGGACAGTGAGAGAGTGAGACGGAAGGGAGTGAGTGGGGGGAGAGAGAATGAGTGGAAGGAGAAGAGAAAGAAGGCGTGCTCAGGATAGAGGGGATGCATGGGGAAAATAGGAGGCTTGGGTCGTGCATGGTAGAGGCCTATGGCTTAAAAAGCCACACAGAAGGAGTAGGTGACCGCGTGCATGCAACCAGTCAGTCATGGGTACACCAACACTCCCTCAACTGCTAGCCCCGCCAACCACCGCAAGAACCAAGCCACCCACCACAACCACGAGGCCAACTGCAAGCCTCAACCACCAGCCCACAATGCGGGCCCCACACTGACCCACATCTAGGCCTTACATGCATAGTGCCAACCACGCACAGGGGCACGTAAATAGAAGTCGGCCGATGAGATCCAAGCCCAAAAGTCCAAAACCACACAATGAGCCTCGGAATAGTAACACCTGTCCAGGAATAAAATTCATAAAATGTAAATAATTACAAAATGAATTTTTACGGATGTTACATCCTAACCACCTTAAAAGGAGATTTTGCCCTCGAAATCACTAGGCCAAAAGATACGGGTACTGGGTTAGGATGGCTTCCTCACGTTCCCACATGGCCTCCTCGGCTCCATGATGCCGCTACTGCACCAAAACCAGCAGAATCACCTTGTTCTGCAACACCTGCTCCTTACGGTCAACAATCTCAATGACATCCTCCATAAAGGACAGATTTTCCTGGAGCCCTTTTGGCTGAACTAGGATCACATGAGAAATGTTAGCCAGGCACTTCCTCAGCATGGAGACATGGAACACGTCGTGCACGGACGACATCTCTAGTGGTAGATCCAACCGATACACAACTTCACCAATCCTCTAGGTGATCTGGTACAGGCCAATAAAGCGAAGACTCAGCTTGCCACGCTTCCTGAACCTCAAGACACTCTTGGTCGGCGACACCTTCAGGAACACATAGTCTCCCACCAGAAATTCCAGCGGTCTCTGCCTCCTGTCGACATAGCTCTTCTGCCGACTCTGTGCAGCCAACAGCCTGCTACAGATCAAATCCACATTGTCCGCATACAGCTGCACAAGCTTCGGACCAATCAACTGACTCTCGCCCACTTCGCTCCAGCAAACCGGTGATCTACAGGGCCTACCGTACAAAGCTTCGTATAGAGCCATCCCGATGCTCAAGTGATAACTATTGTTGTAGGCAAACTCAACCAGTGGCAAATGGTCCTCCCAACTCCCTTGAAAGTCTAAGACATATGCTCTAAGCAAATCCTCCAGCGTCTGGATAATCCTCTCTGTCTGACTGAGGATGAAATGTTGTGCTATAGTTGAGCACAGTGTCAATGGCCTCCTGCAGAGTTCTCCAGAACCTTGAGGTGAACATCGTGTCTCTGTCCGACACGATGGATACCGAAACACCATGCAATCTTAGCACCTCGGATACATACAACTCCGCCAGGCGGTGCATCGGAAACTTCACTCGAATGGCCAAGAAGTGAGCAGACTTGGTCAGCTGATCCACAATCACCCACACAGTATCGTTCTTCCTCTGAGTCCGCGGCAAACCAGTCACGAAATCTATCGAGATATGCTCCCACTTCCACACAGGAATATCCAACAACTGCAAGGTCCCTCTAGGTCTCTAGTGCTCTACCTTGACCAGCTGGCAGGTAGTACACCTCACCACATGGTCAGCAACATCTCTCTTCATGTCAGGCCACCAAAAGTTCCGCTTCAAGTCTCGGTACATCTTCGTACTCCCAAGATGAATAGTGTACCTAGACCGATGCGCTTCATCCAGCAACCTCTACTTGGCCTTCTCATGCTGGGGCACATACAGACGCATATCATACCTCAACTCTCTATATGCCCCAATAGAGAAATGAGACTCTCCACCAGCCTCCAACTTCTCAAACATAGCCTGAACGAAGGGATCCAGCTGCTGACAAGCGACAATAAACTCTAGCAACTTAAAGCGAACAGACAGGTTGGCCACCCAGGCACCAACCATTCCCCGAGCTTGCCGCTTTGGCATGCAGCTCACTAGATCCTCCAACATGGTCCACTCCTTAACCATCAAGCTCGCCATCATGTGTGTACGCCGACTCAGGGCATCGGCGACCATGTTGGCATTGTCGAAATGGTATGACAGGCTGAAATCATAGTCCTTCAAATACTCCACCCAGCGACGTTGCCTTAGGTTGAAGTCCCTCTGCGTGAAGATATACTTCAAGCTTTGATGATCGGTGAAGACCTCAAACTGCTCCCCATAGAGATAATGTCACTAGAGCTTGAGAGCGAACACTACGGCAGCTATCTCCAAATCATGGGTCAGGTAGTTCTTCTCATGATCGTTCAGCTGGCACGAAGCATAAGAACTAATCCAGAAAATCCTTGGGAATCCACACATTATAAACACATTTGGGTCCTAATTCGACATGCCAAAAACAAGTTTGGTATGCCGAAATCTACTAATTTGGCATGCCGATCTGCCTCGGGTATGCCAAAAATCACTAGGTTGATCTACCGGAAAGATTCGACAAGCCAAATCGACTGGAAGACCAATACTGACAGAAAATGGGTATACTGAACGAAATCGGCATACCAAAATTCACTAATTCGGTATGCCGTTTTCACTTCGGTATGTCGAATTCTACGATCCCAGAAAATGAGCCAAAACCCTACAGTTCGAAATCGCCCCAACTGGGACCTCTGATCGGACCCCCTAAACAAATACCAAAAATCTTGCATAAAACATAAGATGTAGACTCTCGAGTCTACTCCAAATTTACACAAACAAAACCAAAATCCATTCACCATGCATCGAGATATAAAATCGCAAAGGCAGAAGGGTCAAAATGACCCAAAACACAATCACCGACATAAATGCCCATAAACCAACCATAAATACACATAAAATCATAATGAATTCTAGTAATATAAATTTACCTAGATTCCATGCAATTCTATCAATTTCTACCATTTTCATTCTCTCTATTACACGGGTTGGAGATGCGTACCTGAGAATGCACTCCGGCGATCTCCGACCGACTCCGACGAACACCGACACAACCACGGCCACGAGAACACTCAACGCGAGCTCCACCTGCCACGACGAGTAGCCACGCACCGTCGCCGGCCCTCGAGCACACCGAGCAAAGAGAAGATCGCAGGGGAGGGAGAGTGAGAGAGTGAGACGGGAGGGAGTGAGTTGGGGGAGAGAGAATGAGTGGAAGGAGAAGAGAAAGAAGGCGTGCTCGGGACAGAGGGGATGCACGGGGAAAAGAGGAGGCTTGGGTCGTGCATGGCGGAGGCCTCTGGCTTAAAAAGCCACACAGAAGGAGTAGGTGACCGCGTGCATGCAACCAGTCAATCACGGGCACACCAACACTCCCTCAGCTGCTAGCCCCGCCAACCACCCACCACAACCACGAGGCCAGCTGCAAGCCTCAACCACCGACCTACAATGCGAGCCCCACACAGACCCACACCCGGGCCCCACATGCACAGTGCCACAATGCACAGTACCAACCACATATAGGGATACGTAAATAGAAGCCGGCCCACGAGGCCCAAGCCCAAAAGCACAAAACCACACAACGGGCCTCGGAGCATTAACACCCATCCAGGAATAAAATTCATAAAATGTAAATAATTACAAAATAAATTTTTACAGGTGTTACAACATTCCACCTCTATTGTCCACGGATATTGTAACCATGCCGGCGACAGTCTCGTGTGTGGCGAGCAAGGCCAAATGCACGAGGACCAGCGAAGTCACGACAAAACAATAAAAACAATGATAAAATATGGGAGTCGCCACCTAGTCTAATTTAAGAACGGGAGACGAGGAAATCCATTTTAAAACATTAAAACTATACAATAAAACCAATGGAAAAGGTCAATCATGAACCAGAAAACTGGGCAAGGATCCCAAAGCTTAGGCAATGAACGAGTGGTGCGTTTGGGGCCTCGTCCTCTGCCAAAACAGTAGGCTGTACCCTCTACTAACACCGACACGACCCCAGACAGGGAGGACATATCGATATCTCATCCCACGCCAAAGCCATAGACTGAGAAAATTGGGAAATGTCCTTCGCAAACTACATAGGTAGACTCAAGAGATGAGAAGATGCATGTCCTATATGATGAATGCAAAATATGCTTTAAGTCTTTTACTTGCACATTTGTTAAACCATGGGAGAAAGTTTGCAATTTGTCACTAGTTTGTCCTATTTATTTACTTTTGTGTTTTTATGTGATTTTTATTAACCAAAAAAGGGAGAAAAGCATGTCTCTAATCTCCTAAAGATGGCACGTGCAAAAGGGGAAGAAAATACCCAAAGCAAACACCAATCAACATACCAAAAGCATGCGCATATTATGTGCAAGAGTGGTGGCATAGCCAATGTGTAAAAAGAAAACACCCCTTATACAAAAGGCATGCATGTAAGGAAGACACAACTTATAATACAAAGAGACAGCCAAAGCAAAGCATGGGAAACAAGCAAATAAGGAGAAAAGCCAAAGTAAACGAAAAAACCCAAACAAAAGTCGGGATCTGGCTTTCCCCAGCGGAGTTGCTAGTTCCTGTAACCATGCCGACGACAACCTTGTGCATGGCGCACATGACAAAATGCACGAGGACCAGCGAAGTCACAGCAAAACAATAAAAACAATGATAAAATATGGGAGTCGCCACCTAGTCTACTTTAAGAATGGGAGACGAGGAAATCCATTTTAAAATATTAAAACTATGCAATAAAACGAATGGAAAAGGTCAATCATGAATCAGAAAAATGGGCAAGGATCCCTATTACACACGAGGAAGGTGTTAGGCACCCTCGTGCGCTTGAGGAATCGGTCTTTCATGGGTTTCTCGTTTACTCATATGAAATGTTGGCTTTTCAGCCCTTTTTTGTACACCCAAGGGTGATATGCAATGCGACGCTGTATGCAAGTGGTGCCTTATGCTAAGCATGGATAGAGAGACTGTAGGGTATGTCCTAATGCTCTAAAAGGTCACTCAAGTCGTGAATCAAACATTGGTGCAAATAAATCGCACGGATACAACTATAGATCCAATGAAATTGAGTGGCTAACGTCCTCGCTTTGCTATATGCAAAACCTAAGCTATCATGCATAAAAAAGGATGAAAATAGACTAGAGTCTCCTTGATATGTTCAAGAGAAAACCCAAAGGAAACCAGAAGCAAAGCAAGTCAAGAACCATGCTAGATATCATGCCAAAGGTCACTGTTGGTGCACTGAAAACAGGCAGGTGCACCTGTTTGGTGTGCCAGACTGGTGCTTCAGTCTGGGGCACCACCTATGTGCTCTACTAAGGTGTGCCAGTACTGTGTGCCACTAAAGTGAGACCTAGAAATCACAAAGCAAATAGTGAATTAGATCGATATGCAACATCATATAAAACCTTGCTAATATGCTCAAGACCATCTGAGTATGCACTCCAGACCTCTAGATAACCTTATCACATATGGATTCATCACGTTTCCATAAGTCATAATGGAAGGAGTGAAACCAAGACACCATAACATGGTCATGTGCTCAGGGGCAATAAGCCTCACACAAGACCACAAAAAATTCCTATCTCGATAAAAGCTAATGAGTTTCAGTCATGCTACTTGATTCAGGATCATGGACTGATGCAAAAGAACTCTCTGAACAAGAGTCCAAGAAGGCAAACAGTTCTCCAGACCCTAGTGGCAAGCCAAATATACTAGATGCAAAGCTAATGCAAACAGTGTTATTATATGATGAAATTATGCAAGAATGAACATGATATATCAGATATCAAACATCAGAAAGATCAAAGTCCAAAACAATCTGAAAGGCATGCAAATCATGATACAAAATAGGTTGCTTGCACCCTGTGTCCAGGCTAGTGCGCCAGGATGGTGTGCCAGTTATGTGCTCCAACCTGGTGCGTCAGGTTGGTGCACTCCAGATACTCTGTTACAGACTGCGGTCCAATTTCAAAGCCTAGGCCAAATGCAAGCAAGTAATCACATGACAGATTATTCAGATCATTATTTTAAATGCCAGGGAACATAATCATATTAAATAAGCAAATCTAAAACATTCATTTCATTCTCTCTTTATCTATGCATATTCATGGGTTCACAAGGACTGCATCTACCTATGTTTTCTTTATGATGCATAGGAGTATCCTGGTTGACTTAAATAGCATGGAAACATGATATGGAATGCAAAGGGCACATCACAGTACAAGCAATCATTATGATAGCCAAACATTGAATAGAACTTCATGAAAAAAGCATCATAAACTTCAACCTAAGCAAGAAAGTGCAAGTGAACATCCATATAGCACAAAGTGCAAGCAAATATCAACAAAGCAAAGAGTGCGGGTATCATCAACATAAAAACACTATACTAACTAAGTTTGCAGTGTGTGCTCCATGCAAAGTGTCATGCAAAGACTACATGAAAGTGAAAAGGGACATACCTCTGATGTACTCCTTTGGTGGCTCGAGGTGTCTTCTCCTTGGTGCTTTGGACACAGCTAGGGGTGTTCAGGGATGCAAGGGAGTGCTCTGAAGGCTGGGGTGCTGGTTGCTAAGATTGGGTGACTTGCTAAGAGAGTTAAAGTGCTGCTCATTAGTGGCTTTTAGAGGAGATGAAGTTGTAAAGTCTTGGGATGCCAAAAGCCTTGGAAACCAACAGACTTGCGTAAATTCGTAGAGGAATATTCGCAAGTGAAGGTTACAAGCATAGAAGATGGACAGCCAACAGTTAGCACCCTGAAAAGTGGCTGTGCGCCAGCTTAGTGCTCCACATTGGTGCGCCAGCTTGGTGCTTCACATTAATGTGTTAGCTTGGTGCTCCATTATGGTGCTTCACATTGGTGCTACAGTATAATGCTCTCCACCTAGCTGCCTGGATTATCAATCAAACCATGGGTTTGTTGTAGGCTTAGGGTAACCAAGATGCTAGATAAAGTTCAAATGATGTTAGGCTTGCCGTATCCAAAGCAACATCTTCTGGAGAGTTTGCCTATGAGCCGCCTCAAAATCAGGGTGTCTACAGATATATTCCTTAATCCCATCAAGCCAGCAAACTTGATGAATTTTTCTACTGGAATTCCTTTAGTTAAAGGATCAACAATCATATCATTTGTGGGAATATAACTTACTTTTATTTCTCCTTTTTCCGCAATATCACAAATATAATAAAATTGTATTTCAATATGTTTTCCTTTTGAACTATTAGCACTACTACTTATAAGACTGATTGCAACTTGGTTGTCACAATATATATCTATTGGACCATTTATCAAATTAAGGTTTAAATCAATCAAAAACCTTTTTATCCAAACAACATTTGTGGTGACTGTACTACAAACAACATATTCAACTTCCTGTGTGTATTTAACTACACATCCTTGCTTTTTACTGCCTCAAAATACAGCACCACCTCTAAAGATGAATAAGTGTCTCGAAGTGGACTTTCGATCATCGTTGTTACCACCAAAATCTTCATCAGTATAACCAAGCACTTTAAGCTCTTCTTCTTGATATGTCAGCTTGTAGTGCAATGTTCCTTTTATATATTTCATTATTCTTTTAACAGTTTCCCAATGTGTCGTTCTGATATTGCTTTGGTACCTACTTACCAACTTTATAGAATATGCCAAGTCCGGTCTAGTACACAACATTGCATACATTAAACTTCCAACCGCTTGGGATATGGTACTTTCAAATGTTGTTTCTCCTTTCTAGGACATTGGTCCTTACTTCATCTTTTCCCATACACATATGGTGTAGGTGCCGATGTGCTATTTTGCATTCCAAACCTTTTAAGTACAGTACGTAGGTACTGTAGACACCTCGATTTTGCAATCACTTGACAGCAGACTCCTCTAAAAGATGCTCTGGTTGCAACCACCACTCCTAAACCCTAACTCCATCAAAACCCTAAACCCTCAAACCCACTCAAGCCCACTAGGCCCACTAGGCCTTAAGCCCACTCAAGCCACTAGACCCACTTAAGTTCACTTAAGCCCACACAAGCCCACTAGGCCCACACAAGCCCACTCTAACTTAATCCAAGCAAAAACCACTAATTAGAACCAAAATTAAACAAATTCCACTTAAATTCACTTAACATCCAAATTAATCAAGTAAAACCCAAATTAAAACCAATATTAAACAAAATCCACTTAAATTCACTTAAAATCCAAATTAATCAAGTAAAACCCTAATTAAAACCAAAATTAAACAAAACCCAATTAAAATCCAAATTAATCAAGTGAAAACTCTAATTAAAGTCAAAAACAAATAAAATCCATTTTAAACCACTATAATCCATTTAATTTCAATGAAAATCTAAATTAAATCCAAAAAAACCCTAATTTAAACACAAAACTTTAATTAAATCCAAAAAACCCTAATTTAAACACAAAACTTTAATTAAAATCCAAAAAGCCCTAATTTAAACCCAAAACCTTAATTGAAAACCAAAAAACCCTAATTTAAACCTAAAACCTTAATTGAAATCTAAAAAACCCTAATTAAATTAAAAACTATGTTTAAAGTCTAAAAAAACTAAATTAAAACCAAAAATTCCAATTAAAACCCAAAAAACCCTAATTAAACTAAAAAAACCCTTAATTAAAACCCAAAAACCCTAATTTAAACTAAAAACTCTAATTAAAATCCAAAACCCTAAAAAACCCCTAAAATAATTAAAATCCTAAAAATCCTAATTTAAAACCAATTAATTAAATCACAAAAAACCCTAAATGAAACTCAAACCCCTAAAAACCTAATTTAAAAACAACTAAATTTCAAAATCACAAAATCAAGATTTAATTAAAACCACCAAAAGAAATAATTTAAAAACTTAAAACAAAACCAAAAACTTAAAACAAAACCAAAATACTAAAACAAAGCCAAAAAACCAAAAGAAAAAAAAACAACAACCAAAGCCCACAAAGCAAGGCCCATTAAGCCCATACATTCCTTACATTTTTCTCAACCAGAAACTTAGGAAAGCACAAAAATAAATCTACAGTGCCTTCTTCCTCCCCGCACGATCTCCTCACTCCTTCCTTCTGACGAAAGTCCAACTGCAGCCACGACGCCATGATCTCTTGACCACTCCTTCCTTCCTTAAACACCTCGAGGAGCCACCAACTGAGGAAAAAAACAACCGCACCAGAGGAGGAGAAGAACGCAATTGAACGGAGCGAAGAGGAAAAACCAGAGAGAGATCGCCGGAGAGAGGAGAGATCTTGAGAGAGCACCCCATCTTGAACCTCAGACCACCCAACCAATTTCTCACCTTCAGAGCCCTTCTCCAAGCCCACTTGCAGCCTCGAAGGCCCTTTGGAACGCAACCAGAGCATCCCGCCGGAGCGCCGTCGCTGTCGCCGGGAAACAACTGGAACTTCCATCTAGGTAATTCTCCCTTTTCTTTTAACTCTAGATCAATTTCGTTAGCTCCGTCTAGCCTTTTCGTAGCTTCCTAGGCCGTGCGTCTCCAGAAACCGCCGCTCTGCGCCGCCTCCCCCTGCCTCCAGTGGTGGGTTCACCACCGTCAGCGAGGCCTCAGGCCTCCCAAGTCTTGGCAAGGCCCCAGGGGCCTTACCTACTACTCCCCTCCTCTTCCTTCCTCCCCCTCGTCACCCTCAACTCTGGAGGAGCCTCCCAGGCGACCTCGTCTACCGCCGCCATCACTACTGCACCCATCGTCGAAGCCGGAGGCGGGCGGAGCTACCCATGCCATTCCAGCCCCTCCCGCAATGTCCAGGAGCACCGCCGTGGGCCCTTGGAGCTTCCACATCCGTTTCTCATGCTTCACCGCCGCTGCAAAGCCGCCTCCACACTGTCGAAAGCCGCCGCCGGAGACAGAGACGGGTGGCGCAACCAAGGCCGCCTCGATCATGCCCGACAGCTCAGGAAGCATCTCCGCACCACCCTCAAGCCCCTCAGACCCTATGCTCACTGCTAGGACACCTGCAAGACGGCTGCCCGCGAAGCTCATCGTCGCCGGAGAAGAAAGGTCGTGGCTGACATCGACCCGTCGTTCCAACCGTCGACGGTCTCATCGGTGTAATTGGATCCTCCCCTCGTCGCCTCCGCAAGCTTCTCAGACCCTTAGATTGCTGATCAGCTGCCCGGAGAGCTCAGATGAACCTCTCAGGCTGTCACCGCTGGCGATCTTCGAATTACCGGTGTTGACCTTTTGTTTTTTTAGGTTTTTATTAAAAAGACTCTTAGTTTTAAATTATTTTCGTTTGAATCCTTCTTTCATTACATTTGAGTCCTTTTATTTATTTTTAAGTCCCTGGTATTTTAAATAACCCTTTAGTTTCTTTATTATTGTTGTAAATATTACACGCTTTACCCTGTTAGATTTTAATTTCATATTTAGTTCTGTAAGTAAATGTTTTTTCACAATTATATCCCTACATTCATGTTTTCCTTACAATTAAGTCCTAGGAATTTATTCTTTGGCCCCCGAACTCTCTTATTTTTAAATTACACTGTGAATATTGCACATTTTGTCTTGTTTAACTTTTAATAGCATTTTCAGTCCTATTCATACATATTTTATCACACTTAAACCCTTGAGATTTTGCATTTTACCCCAAGAGGTTTTTGAAAAGAGTTTCCTTTGTACAATTTGCATTTTTGACCTTAAAGTTATCCATAATTACACTGATCATGTATAAATCATAAGTTTTATCACATTTTGGTCATGAAATTTTGCAAATCAGTCCCTGAGCTTAACTATAATGTTTTTTAAGACAGGAAAATTTACATCTAAGTCCTTGAAACTTACTAAAATCATTAATGTAGTTCTTATTACATTTTAAATCACATTTTAATTTGTTTCACTTTTATTGATCACATGTACATGCAAAATCATCACTTGAATAAAGTTTTCATCAAAAAACCATATTTGAAATATAAATGAACATCTGATTTCACATTTTTGCTAGATCTGCACCCTATATGGGAATTTTGCATAGTAAACCCTAGGTTTTCAAGAAATTACCAAAAGTATAATTTTCACACATGTCACATCACATAACCACATTTTCTTTAAATTTTACATCCTAGCATCAAGATAAGACTTCTTAAACACATTTGTAACCATGAACTTTCCTTTCTGGGAATTTTGCAAATTAGACCGTGAGTTTTCAGGAAATTATCTAAGTACAATTCTCACATCCTATTGTCACATTTTCCTTTGATCCATCATCTGTACACTAGGGCAAAAGTTTCTGAATGAATTTTAATCTAGATTTTCATCCTTTTTGTGAATTTTACGTTTTGGTCCTTATAATTGTCCTTTATTGTTTTTTACATTGTTTTATTGTTTCAAGACCTTGTCTTTTGTATGTTTTCTTCTTTCCTGACATTTGTCATACATTTGGGCAAACCTTAGACCATGCATTATTTCCATGCATGCATTAACCACATTTGACTACTAAAATGATCAAATTGCCTCTATGTCATCAATTCATGTACATGTGCGTTAGTTATTGCACCAAGTCATGCATAACCTCTGTCCAAAGCATTCCTTAGCATCTTTTACTCATTTAGGAACATTTCCATGCATTTTACATAGTGTTTGCTGTATTTGCACATTAGTCCATCCTTTTTGAATAAGTGTGCACTTTATGCATTATTCTGTGGATTTTTCTCCCACATGTCTTCGGATTCCTTTGTTCAATATTTGATTTGATTATCTTTATTCCATGTTTTCGGATTTTTCAATTTGATTTTGATTTCATCGCCCGAGGGCGTATATTAACAGACTTGAAGGCTGACATTGGCTCCACTACGGATTATTTTCCCTTTTTGATTTTCACGACCTTTTCCATGATTTCGATGACTCGGGTTGACCCCACCTTCCATCTTTTTGACCTCAGTATAGTTTTCATAACTATTCTTTACAAAAATATCGTCATTTTACGTGATTTTCTTCTCACTTCACCATTTGCCTATTTTATGTGGATTTCTTTGCAATTTTTCCGTTTGGATTTCTTTGGTGGTTTCTGTACTCCTAGTGATTTGGGTCTATTGTATTTTTGATCTCTTTGACATCAATATAGTTTTCTGAACCATTCTTGACAAAAGCATTGTCATTTTATGTGAATTTCTTTACATGTCAGTTTTCCTGTTTTATGTGGACTTCTTTGCAATTTCCGCACCTTGATTTTTGTGATACTTTCTTTGATTCTAACGACTTGAGTTAGTTGCATTTTTGACATTCTTGAGACCTGTGTGATTTTTCGAGCCCTTCTCACCAGAAAACTCGTCATTTCATGTGATTTTCTTTGTTGTGTCATACCTTGTGATTTCATCATTTCACGAGAATTTCTTCGTAATTTTCGCGTACCCTCTTATACATCCATCCAGTCCTGTCTTGGCATTCATATCATCATGATTAGAGCACAATCTAGGTATAGCAAACATTCATTTAGCCTCTAGCAAGCAAATCAGACTAGAAAGACCAAATTGCTCGGGCGTACGGGGGTGCCTAACACCTTCCCCGTGCGTAATAGGAATCCTTACCCATCCTCTGGTTAGCAAACATCCGGCCTTCATGTTTGCATCCCATTCATTCACTTTTTGTGATTTGTTTGTGGTTCTCCTCGTCTTTCCCTTAAAAGACTAGGTGGTGACTTCATTTCTTTCTATTCTCATCTCATCTTGCGCCTTCGCCATCTCAGCATGGCTGTGGCCTCCTCCCTCTGGTGCGACTCTACACCGGACCCCCAGGGAGACACAGTCACAGGTACATCTCTTGACTTAAATTCAATATTTTAGACTTCCGATCTCTAAGGATCTGTATTCCAAGAACATAAGATGCTTCTCTCATGTCCTTCATTTCAAATTTCAAGCTAAGTTCCTTTTTCATTTTATTTAACAAGTTAATGTCATTTCCAGCAAGTAAAATATCATCCACATACAATGATAATATTACAAATTTGCTCCCACTTTTCATGACATATACACAATTATCCAATTTATTTGAAACAAATCCCATATTGACAATTACATCGTGGAATCAAAGATACTACTATCTTGATGATTGTTTCAAACCATATATTGACTTGTTTAATTTACACACTTTATTGTTTTCCACTTGAAATCCTTCCGGTTGATACATATAAATATCTTCCTACAAATATCTATTCAGAAAAGCAATCTTTACATCCATTTGATGTAATTTCAAATCCAAGTGTGCTACTATAGCCAATATATTTCTTATTGAAGCGAACTTAGCCACAGGAAAATAAGTCTCCAGAAAATCAATTCCTAGCTTTTGTGTAAAGCCCTTGGCAATTAAACGGGCCTTATATTTATCAATAGAACCATCAGCCTTCAATTTCTTCTTGAATATCCATTTACATCCTATAACCTTTCTATCTTAAGGTAAATCACACAATTCTCAAACCTTGTTCCTTTTCATGGAATTAATTTCATCATCCATGGCTTCGAGCCATAAATCTTTATCATGTGATTCAATCACATCTTTATATGACATGGGTTCTATGTGATTTTCCTTTTCTATATCAATTAATAAGCATGAAGGCTCACAAGAATACAAATGATAATCATCCATTCATGAAGGTTGAACTCTAATTCTTTTATTTCTAACATGAGCTTGCTGTTGTTCATTTTCTTGTATGAGTTCATTTTGATTTTTCATGTTTGGCTGAACATGTTGATTTTTACTCACAATTTCTATGGGTTCATTTATATTTTCCATATTAAATTGACATTCCCCTTCATTTCCAGGGTCTTCTTCCAAGATATCATTGAAATAATCATCCCCTATTATCTATAGAGGTTCCTTATCATTATTTTATTCCTCTTCTTCCAAATTTTCTAGGAAAGTAACATCTTCATATTCAATGATTCTTTTTTCTTTATAGTAAAATTTATAATCAAAAGAATTTTCACAATAGCCTCTAAATCTGCATTTAAGTATTCTAGATTCCAACTTATCCCTTAACTGTCCAGGAATAAGTACATGGGCTATAGATCCCTATTCCCTTAAATAATGCAAATTAAGCTTTGTTCTAGTCCACAACTCATAAGGTATGCTAGGTACAAGTTTAATGAGTATTCTATTCAACACATGATTTGTTGTAAGCAAAGCTTCTCTCTAAAAGCTTTTGAAGAGACCTGAATGTAAAAACATGCATCTAACAGAATTAATGAGAGTTCTGTTCTTCCTTTCCGTCACACCATTTTGTTGTGGTGTATAAGGCATTATTGTATGTCTTTTAATTCTATGCATTTCATAATACAGTTCAAATTCTTTTGAATTATATTCTACACCTCTATCTGGCCTTAACACCTTAATGTTCCTTACAAGTTTTTTTTCTACTTCCATCTTATATTTCTTAAAACATGTTAATACCTCACTTTTATATTAAATATACATAAGCATATCTAGAAAAATCATCTATGAAAATCACAAAATATTATTTACGATTATATGTTTTAACACTAAGTGGACGACACACATCAGAATGAATTGAGCCTAATAATTCATTCGATCTATGTCCCATTCCAAAAAGTTTTTAGTCATTTTTCTAATTAAACAATGTTGACATTTTCTAATTCCATGTCTTTAATATTAGGCAACATGTTTATCTTTATCAATTGTTTCATTTTAGATTTATTAACTTGCACCAATCTCAAATGCCACAATTCACATTCTGATAAATAACACAAGGAATAGTCAGAAGTTACATTAATATTATTTATTTCATTATTGATTACATAAATGCAAAACAAATCATATTCCAGTACATAAAAACCTATAGCAAAAACTTTTTTATCTTTCCCAATAGACACATGTTTATTGTAAAATGCACTTCCAGACTATTCTTCATTAGAGTACCTACAGAGATAAGATTCCGTCTCATGTCAAGTGCATAGGGAACGTTCTTTAATACCATAACACTGTTTCCCAAATCCAAACAATAGGTACCAATACCTTCCACATCTAAATAGGTGTTATTACCCATATAGATGCATTATTCCCCAGGACTGTATTCTTTAAAGGATTCCAGTCCTTTCTTGGTTTTAGAGATGTACCGAGTGGCTCCTAAATCCACCCACTAATCGTTGAAACTAGGAATTACAACATTATTACACTCCACCATGCCAACAAAAACTTTTTTATTCTTTGAATTTTGTTCTAAGGTTTTGCTTTTATTTCCATTTCAGTTTGGACAATTTGATCTATAATGACCAAATCAACCACATAGTTAACAAGATCCATGTGGTTTATTAGGCTGTGACCGGTTCTTGAACTGTGTCCTATTCAGTCCACTTCTTCTATTCTAATCTATGTCCTTCCTAGGCTTCTGAAAAGCGGCATTTGCAACAAGTTTCAAATTCAATAACATGTTTCAGATTATCATATACTAGTGCATAACTAATTTTCCTATGCCACATTTCGTAGTTAACTCTATTCAATTTCTCAACTTTAGTCAATTCGGTTATGATCAACTTGGTAGACATACTTTCAATTCTACAATAAATATAATGTATTATCAATTTAAAATCTACCCAACAATACCTTATCTTGCAACAAGTTCTTAATTACGTGTATATATTAAAAAAACATGATAATAAAAAAAAAGTATAATAAAACTCTAAATAGGAACAACAGAAAATAACATCTACACTCTAATAAGATTTATACAAAAAATAAATGAATAGTAAAAATAAAATTCTAAATATGACAATAAAGTTTTGGTTTGCTTTAATTTTAATTAAATTATTTATTTATTTTAATCACTGAAACATAAGATAGGCATGCACCAATAAATGAAATCATAAAATAGAATCACCCCTTTTTAAAACATATGCAGCAACCAATTAAGAATAATAACTAAGGAAGATCGATAATCAACGGTTAATATGTTTGATTAATCTAAACTAGTATAACAAATAGACTTGTCAATTTATGACAAGACACGATAATACGATACGAAAATGACACGATATAACCGTATTTGGATTTACCCTTATCATGTCTCGTGTATTTATCGTGTTTATCCGGTAGACACGATTATTAAACGGGTCGTTTTCATGTCTAAGGTAAAAAACCTGATAAGTACATGTTACCTAATCATGTATATAGATTATAACTTTCACTATTTTAAATAGTGGATGTTTATGATATATTGTAGACTTATGACATGAACATATGGAACAATGGAACTTGTGAAATATTTTGAATGATTGATTTCATAATTTATTGATTTGTCTTTGATTTTTCTACGTGTACAAAACGTATAAATATTAAACGTGTACTAAACATGTAATCTTGTATTAAACGTGCAACCGTGTAATAAACGTGTACTCATGTCAATCGGATCATTATCGTGTCAAAACGACATGATTCACTTAAACGTATACTTAATGGGTCATGTTGTGTATACATGCTAACAGACAATTTGTGTTTGGCTTTAGTATTAGGTATACGATAATTAAATAGGTCGTATTTGGGTTTAACGTATATATATAGTATACACATTTATACACGACACGATAGGTACACGACACGATCCATATGACAGGTCTAATAACAAACAGTAACCGAATATGATGGGATAATCAACAAAAAAAAAACAGTAATATAGTAGAGAAAGCTATAGGCCAAATCCAAACTAAATGACATGCAAACCAATGATTCACGCAAACTAAAAAAATTGATTCACATGATGCCAATAACAGGAAGTACAACAGACCTTAAAATAAAATATGCATGTATCTATAGATAGGCGTGCTAACAAATAACATATATGCTACCTCTCCTAAGAAAATCAAAAAAAATGAAAAGCAAACCAAGAGATGTTCAAAATGAAATGCACTGAGACTAACCAAAAAGAAATGAAACATGCAAGGGGGGAGTAGAGAGGCGAACTCGTGCGTGGGAGGGGGTGTCGATCGCAGAGGATCCCACCGAACGGCAATGGCGATGCGAGGGGGAAACAGACGGTGAGTGCCGAAGGAGGATGGCCTGGCCAAGTGAACCGCAATGATAGCACGAGGGATCGTGCAACATTTGGGGCAGATGCATGGATCGATGGAGATCGTGCACTGAGAGGGGAGGCTAGACAGCAAGCGTGCGTGAGGGTGACAGTGACCATGCGGGCGGCGTAAGGTAGTGGGAAAGGAAGGCAGCTCTGATACCACTTGTAGGAGCAACAACGATGAGTACTTGAGTGAGCGACATCGAGATTGGGGCTCTAGTGGGTAAGGTTTTTCAATGGTTCTTTTGTTTTGTTTTTCTCTATATCTCTCTATATCCACCACTACTTTTTTATATAGAGAGCAAAGATGCCTGTTACCCCCTCCGCCCCAAACGCTCTCGAGAAACCTGGCACCATCACCGGCCATTTCGCAAGAAATGGATGACCGTTCATGGTCTTTGTTGACCATGTCCCAACACCCTTAACGACAAGACAAGTCTTATATCTTTCTACATTACCTTACAAATCTCTCTTGATTTTAAATATTTATTTAGAACAAATGGAGTTCACAACTTTAGATAATAAGACAAGATCCCAATTGCCATTGTTCTTTGTTGATTTAAACTCCTCATTCATGACATCTATTCATTTTTTAGAGTCAAAACTATTGATTGCTTAATGGACATTGATTGAATCATCGTCCATCAGGTCATTATCTTCTTGGTGTTTTTAGAGAAAAACAATATAATCATTTGAAATCGCACTTTCCTTCTCTTGTGACACCTGAGCCTGATTATCCATTTTTAATTGTAAATCATATAATTAATTGTAATATTGTATGAATGGCTTATTAGTGGATAATCTATTGTTTCTTATGATTGTGAGGACTTGGTAGGCTTTCTGTGCATCTGTTTGTGATTTGGGACCAATATGGAGTCTAGTTTGAGGATGCACAGTCGCCTCAGGTTGAGTGCTTGTCTTTTCTTTCTTTTCCTTCTTTTCTTTTTCTC
Organism: Posidonia australis; assembly: GCA_024699735.1. Lineage (NCBI taxonomy): Eukaryota > Viridiplantae > Streptophyta > Magnoliopsida > Alismatales > Posidoniaceae > Posidonia > Posidonia australis. The sequence continues at coordinate 24,337 of JAMKQA010000207.1, forward strand.
TCTCTCTCACGAGTCCTCATGGTCCCCGTCCCCTTCTTCTTCCTCCACTAGACCCGTGCGACCACAGACGAAGGCCCGTGTCACCCCATTTCTTTCGACTGGATGGGCAACTAGCGCGACGCGAGGAGGAGAGGGAGATATAGAGAGAAGGAGGCTGAGGGAAGAAGAAGGCACCGAGTGAAAGAGGAAAAGGAGAAAGGATGAACCGTGGAGCTGAGGGTGAGGAGGAGGGCTGAGCTGAGGGCGGCGTCGTCGCCGTGAGCTTTACCAGGGCAGGAGAGACTTGCCAGAGTTGGGGGAAGCTCGCCAGAGGAGGTACGCGACTCCTCTTCTCCTCCATTCTCTTTTTATAACCTAATATGTTAAATGCAAGAGAATAAATATAAATGCATGTAAAATTGTAGAAAAATAGTAGAATTGATGAGAATGTGTCGAATAGCATGAATATGTAGATATCATGCGGTTAGGATGGAAATTGGTAATGTTATACGAGATTTAAGGATGTAAGCTACAGTAGATGTTAATGAGCTTCACCCCTTTGTGATTTTCGTATGAATTGCATAGTTAATAGATTGATGAATGGTTTGAGGAGTTTTGAAGTAGACTCAAGGGTCTACACCCCATGATTTATTGGTATTTTATGATGCTTGTTTGAGGGGTCTGTCACAAGCTCCCAGTTCTGACGAATGCGAAGGCTGAAACAGGGGAGGTGCCCTGGTTGCGGCCAATTCAGCATGCCGAACAGGATTCGGCATACAAAATTCCTGTTAGATTAAGCCAAGATACCTGGTTTCGGTAGGCCAAAATCATCCGGTCGACTGAAACAGGGAGTTTTGGTATACGGAAATTGTTCAGTATACCGAACCAGGGATTTTCAGTATATCGATCTTTATTTTCGGTCTGTCGATTTTGCCCTGGCCCTGATATATATAAATGTAAACATAAAATGGAAATAAAAGGTTTTAATTAGACACTGAACGTGTGTTGATGGTGTTTTCCCCATGTAAAGAATATGGAGGAATATGAAACCCAAATAAGTAAATTTGGGAATGGTTTTGGGTTTTAGACCTTAAAAATGAATAAAAGTGATTAAATGTGTGGTTTTGGGCATGAGTCCCAATTTATGATTTTAAAACATGGTTTTAAATGAATTAAGTTGGAACCCCAGTAGAGGGTCACGTGTTGCTTGGAATAAGCTCCTGCAACAAAAAAATGAAATGAAAATGATTTTGAAAATGAAAACTTAAAGAGTTTTGAAAATAAAACACTAATAATGTGCTGAGGAACCATGGGAACTAGTGTCGACAATGTGGTAGGAGTATAAGACTCTAATGAAACCAATTGTCAGATACGACTGTGGTTGCGGAGCTCATGACGGTGTGGGCTGGGCCTAGGAATATGAGTCCTCAGTGTCCAGGTCACCGACGGTATAGGCTGAGCCTAGGTTATTGAACCTAGTTGTTTGGGTCAGTGATGGGATGTTAGATAAAGACGTATCCCCATGCATTTATGAAAAGAAATTGAGGCCAGTGGGCCAAGGCGGTATCCTCCCGCACGAGGAACTTCACCACGACAGTGTAGAGAGGTAGGGGAAATTGTGTCCTCACCTACTACTTGTGTGCCTGGTTACCCCTGATCATGGTAACATCAATAAATGAAGTGGAAATGAAAAGAAAAGTATGTGATTGCGAGAAGATGAAGGAAAAATGGTTTGGCTAGGATTGGACTGGTGAATGGTCCTAAAATTCTAGAAGTGAATATGAATTGTGTTTTAACCAGTTACCTACCAGTGTTTGTGATTTTGGTTTTGAGCCGAGAGGCATTGTGTTTTAGGCTGGATCAGGTCGAAAATGTGGATTTCTCAGAATATGAGAAAGGTTTTGAAAAAGTATAAAAGAGAAAGAAAAGATGAGTTTTGGGAAAAATATGGTTTGGGAGACAATTTCCAAATGTTTTAAAAAAGGACAGGAAAGTGAATTTTGAGAAAAACATTATTCTAGGAACAGATTCCCAAGTGATTTCAAAGGGAAAAGAAAATAATGTTTTAAAAATTGGATTTTCAAAAGAAAACCAAGTTTTATAAATTAAAATTTGTATTTTTGGTGCTTTCACCGGATTTTGTTGTTTGTGTGTTTGGTGTGCGTACTGGGTGACTTAGATGTCACTCACACGTGCTTTGTTTGGTTTTCAGGAGCAGATTGTGTGTAGTCGAGTTCCAATGCTGGAGTAGGAGCTTCTAGCCACACATCGTTTCCTAGAGGTGAGCCTTAGTTACAGTTATTTAATTTTACTGTAATTAGTGTTATTTTGCTTATGATACTGTGATCTTGGTAGCATGCTCGGGATCGGGGCATTACATCTCTCTAGTGGACCTCCTAAGTAACATTAGCTTTTAAGGGAATTGAATTTGTTCTTATTAAATGAGTGGTTGATCTTGAATGAGGACAGGATCAACAGTGTCTTGCTTCGGATTTTTTCTTGAATATTGTTAAAAATTAATTCTAGCAACTGTAATAAGTTCCTCTTCAAAGATAATGTCTATAACTTTATCTTCCTCCTCAAACTCTACTTCCTCAAGAAATTGAGTATTACCTATCTCGAAAAATGACCTAGTAGTGGGATCCTAAAGCTTAAAGTACCTAGACCTCTCAAAATATTCAATAAAGTAACAACTAACAGTCTTTGTGTTCAGTTTCTTTTCATTAGACTTCTAAGGCGTAGTCATGATTAGATAACCCCACACATGAAGATGCTTTATACTATCTTTCTTCCCAACCTATAATTCATAAGGGATTTTAGCCACTACTTTAATTAGTATTCTATTTAACATGTAAGTTTGCAGTCTTAAGTGTCTCACCCTAGAAAAATTCTAATATGGTAGAATAACTAATCATATTCACTATGTCCTTAAGTGTCCTATTGCACCTCTCGACAACACCATTCATGGTTGGAGAACCAGGTATGATGTATTAAAGGACAATACCATATTCTTCTAAGAACTTGGAAAACAGGCCTAGACGTTATTCACCTGTCATATCAACCATAGTACTCACCGCTATAGTCAGATCAACATCTTTAATTCTTTTGTTAAATTAATTCTCAACTTCAACTTTATATTAGTTGAACACATCCAAAGTCTATGATTTTTCATGAATGAAATACAGATAACCATAACATGAATAGTCATCTATAAACGTAATAAAGTATTATTGACCATTCTAAAATACCATAGAGAATGATCCAAAAATATCTGTATGTATTAGTTCTACGACGTCTGAACATCTATTGACACCTAATGTCTTAATATTGGTTTGTTTTCCCTTAATATACTCAATGTAAACTTAAAAGTCTACCAAGCTTAAACAATGAAGAATTCCATCTAACACAAGTCTCTCTTTTCATTGTTTAGAGATATAACCAAAACACTTATACTATAATAAAGCGGAAATCTCATTTAATTTTCGCTTTGTACCTCTTGATGTAGAATGCAATGTTTCATTAGAAGAAGTAATTATATTAAGCAAATATAGATTATCATTATTAATCAAATAACCGATACTAATAAATTAGAACCTTGAAAAATACTAAATTTACTATTTCCTTATAGATAGGAGTATCCAAACTTATCTAAAATAGAAAAAGAAATTAAATTCTGCCTAAATGACGATACCACAAAAGTCTCTTTCAATTCTAAATAACAACCAATTTTTAACTACAATCTAAAATGACCAATAACTTCTTCTTTAACTTTATTGTCGTCACTAACAAAGATGTATCTTTCGTCATCACTTGATATTCGACAACTTAGGCAACTCTGCATAAACACACTTATGTGAGTAATATACTTGAATTTGTCCACCATGTGTGTTTAGATACAAAAGCTATATTAACTTTATAACAAACCATAGCAAAAGATGTATCTTTCTTAGCACGCCAAACGTGATACTTGATACAATCAACCTTCTTGTGCCCACCATTGTTGGAAAAGTGATAGGTAAACTAATTCAACTTTTGTTGCTTCTTGGATGCAGCATTTGCAACTTCATTGGTTTTAGCTTTCTTTGTCTTTATCCTTAGAAGTGAAAACCAGGTGAGCACTCTCTGTCTTGTCTTTCTTCAGTGTCTCTTCTTCTTGCACACAATATGAAATGAGCTCATTAAAAGTCCATTTCTCCTTCTAGCAGTCGTAACGGGCCTTGAATTGACTAAATTGTATAGGAAAAGATATCAAAACCAAATACATGAACAAGTCTTCCAACAACTCTAACTTAAGTACTTTGAGTTTTGAAGCAATGTGAGTCATTTCCAAAATGTATTCCTTTATGTTGCCCTTGATCTTGTACCTCATAGAAACCAAATTTGCCAAAAGTATACTAATTTTCACCAATTCATTGTTGACAAATTGTTTCTCAAGACCATTGAAAAACTCTCTAACATTTGTTTCTTTGAACATTGTGCCCCTAAAGTTTCTAGAATGACATGCCTCTTGACCATCAAACTTAGTCGATTGGAACGTTCTCGCTTTTTATAGGCTTTCTTGTCCTTAATAGAACTATTGGACTCAAAAGAAGGACATTGTTCCATCCTAAGAACTAAGCCAAGATCTATGTATTCAAGAATAATCATAACATTCTCCTTCCGATACTTAAAATTTTTGTTGTTAAACATGAGAATTGAATTAATGTTGGCAAATATTGAAGTATATGCATAAACTGAGAAAATAAATAAATAAACAAGAACAAAAATAATAGTTAGTTCAATGCCAACCATATCAATATTTGACAATAGATAAATAAACAAATAAATATGGTAGGTTTCATCTCAAGATATTTCACAAAACATAGACATTTAGTCTTTGGACAAAAAAGTCAAGTTGCACGTGGTACTCTTCATATAGTAATCAAATACTAACAAATAGTCTTGTTACGTAACAAACCTTTCTTTGGACCAACTAGTTATCTACATGAAACAGTTGTATAATTGTCACATATTTATTATCATAAGTGTACTTGATATTCGGTCAAATGGTAACCTTTCTTTGAACCGATTACTATCCGCATGAATCTCAAACACACAAATATATTTCTATCCTAAGAAAACTAATGTAGGCAAGAGATTCTACTTTCGTATGGTGTTATCTCGATTAATCTAGTATTAGAATAGAAAACAATTTATATTTGATCACCATAATGAATTTATTTGATTCCATATATCATGGAATTTAATACAAGCTCAATAATTTAATTAAAATATATTAAACATCACAACATACATGTATCACAAAATATAATATAATAGTCACCATATGATTATTTTCAATAAATCTAATCACAAAATAGTCTATAATACTTTAATTAATTTTATATTTACTCATATTTAATTGAATTTTAACCCAACATTTAGAAGTTGATTAATAACCATTATAATCTAATCTCAACCAATATTGATTCAACCTTCTATCTTTTCCTATTTAATTTATTTATTCTTATGTTCATGAAAGCATAGCATCCTTTGATTCTTGCCTTTCTTCGGAAGATAGAAAGAAATTTAAATCTTAAGAGAATGACAATGAAAGAATCAAAGGATGTCAGGTCTATTTCTACAATGCAAAATTTATACTTTTTAACCATCATGAAGCTAGAATTCTCTAAAGTAGCGTTTGGTAACGATTATTTTCCATAGCTTATTCAAAATAATCACTTATAGATAAAAAGCTGAACCGAATACATAAAAAAAGTCAGTTTATTTAAAAATGTCAGCTTATTTCTCATGTGTAAAATTGTAACGACCCAGTTTTAGAAGTGGTATATTAGCCAGATATTTTAATGGAGTTCTGGATTGTTAGACGCTGGGTCCCCTACGTTTAGTGGGAAACGCAGCTTTCGCAATGTCTTACACCTGGATTAGTGGGTTTCTGGCATTTTTGGTGTGGTGTGATTCGGGTGCTGTGACGGCCCTTGTGGGAATTTTGAGGTTCACTCTGTACTCTGGTAGTGGATCTCGGTTTGCACGAGTCACATAAACGTGGAAGGTCGTGTGGCCTAAGTTCGTGTTTGTGGCTTCCATTCTTTTCTTTCCTTCTTTCTCTTTCCTTTCCTTGTTTCTTTTCTTTCTGTAACACCTAGGTCTATTATCCATTTTAAATATAAACTATGTAATTAACTGTAATATTGTATAAATGATTTATTAATGGATAATCTGTTGTCTCTTGGATATGTGATAGTTTGGTTGGCATTCTGTACACCTGTTTGTGATTTGGGACCAATGTGGAGTTTGATTTGAGGATGCACAGTCGCCTTAGTTTGTGTGTTCGTTCTTTTCTCTTTTCTTTCTTCCTTTTTCTCCTTCTCTCACTCACGAGCTCTCCCCATCCCCATCCTCTTCTTCTTCCTCCATCGAGCCCATGCCACCAGCGACACCAGCCCGTACCTCCCCGTCTCTTCTGACACGATGGGTGGCCAGCGCAACGTGAGAGGAGGAGGAGATAAAGAGGGGCAGAGGAGAGTGGAAGAGAAGGGCAGGCAGCTGAGAGAGAAGAGGAAGAGGGAGAACGGTGCGCACGATAGAGGAGGGTTGAACCGTGTGGTCCGCCGGTGAGGAGGAGCTTCACCGGGGCAGGAGAGATTCGTCGGAGCGTAAAGAAGGTCACTGGAGTGCCATCTGAGGTACGCGGCCCTCTTCCTCTCTCGTTTCCATGCTTTCAGTTGATTACGTTAAATGCATGAAAATAGAGATAAATGCATGTAAAATCGTAGAAAAATGGTAAAATTGATGGAAATATGTTGAATAGCATGAAAATGTAGATATCATGCAGTTAGGATGGAAATTTGTAGGTTTATACGAGATTTGGGAATGAAAGCTACAATATGTTACAACGAGCTTCACCCCTTTATGATTTTCGTATGGATTGTATAGTTAATGGATTGATGAATGGCTTGATGGGGTTTTGAAGTAGACTCAAGGGTCTACACTCCATGATTTATTGGTGTTTTGTGGTGCTTGTTTGAGAAGTCCGATGGAGGCTCCCACTTCCGACGATTTCATCGGTTGAAACAGGGGAGTACCCTGGTTGCGGGAAATTCGACATGCCGAACTGGATTCGGCATACTGAATTCCTGACAGATTAAGCCAGGATAACTGGTTTCGGTAGATCAAAATCATCTAGTCGATCGAAATAGAAAGTTTCGGTATACCGAACCTGGATTTCGGTCTGTCGATTTTGCCTAGGCCCTGATATATGTAAATGTGGGCATAAAATGGAAGATAAATGGTTTTAAATGAATGCAGAGCATGTGTTGAGGGTGTTTCCCCATGAAAATGTTAGGGAGGAATATGGAACCCAAATAAGTAAATTGGGAATGGTTTTGGGTTTTAGATTCTAAAAATGAATAAAAGTGATTAAATGTGTGATTTTTGGGCATGAGACGCAATTCGTGATTTTAAATGAACTGAGTTGGGACCCTAATAAAGGGTCATGTGTTGCATGGGAAAAGATTCCTGCAACGAAGAGAATGAGATGAAAATGATTTTGAAAAGGAAAACTTACAGAGTTTTGAAAGTAAAACACTAATAATGTGTTGTGGAACCACGGGGTTTAGTGTCGACAATGTGGTAGGAGCATGAGACTCTAATGGAACCAATTGTCAGATACGACTATGGTTGCCGAGCTTGAGACAGTGTAGGCTGAGCCTGGGTATATAGGCCTGGATGTTTGGGTCATCGAGCTTGTGACGGTGTAGGCTGGGCCTAGGAATATGAGACATAGGTGTCTAGGTCACCGACGGTATAGGCTGAGCTTGGGTTAATGAACCTAGTTGTTCGGCTCACCGATGGGACGTCAGATAAAGATGTATCCCCGTACACATATATGAAATGTAATTGAGGCCAGTTGGCCGGGGCGGTGTCCTCCCGCACGGGGAACTTCACCGCGGTAGTGCAGGGAGGTAGGAGAAATGGTGTCCTCACCTATTGCTTGTGTTCCTGGTTACCCCTGATAAAGGTAACATCAATAAAAAAAGTGGAAACGAATAAGAGAAAGTTGTATGGTTTGTGAAAATGAAAAGGAATGGTTTGGCTAGGATTAGACTTGTGAATGGTCCTAAAATCCTAGAAATGAATAAGAATTATGGTTTTAACCAGTTACCAGCTAATATTTGTGATTTTGGTTTTGAGCCCTAAGAGGCATTGTGTTTTAGGCTTGTTCTGGTCGAAAATGTGAATTTCTCAGAATATGAGAAAGGATTGGAAAAGCATGGTTTTGGGAAGAAATTCGAAGTATTGAAAAAGGTGAAATTGAGCTTGAAAAAGGACATGTTTTGGAAACTAAATTCCAATTGTTTTAAAAGAAAATGCGAATGTTAGTTTTTGAGAAAAAAATGGTTTTGGAATAAATTTCCAAATGTTTTGAAAAGGAAAAGGAAAGACGAGTTTTGAAAAGAGTATGGATTTACGATCAGATTCCCAAGTGATTTCAAATAAAAAGAAATGATGTTTTAGAACTGGATTTTCAAAGGAAAACCAAGTTTTATAAATTAAAAGTGGCATTTTTTTTAGTGTTTTGTCGGGTTTTACTGTTTGTATGTTTGGGGCTCGTACTGGGTGACTTAGATGTCATTCACGCGTGCTTTGGTTGGTTTTCAGGTGCAAATTGTGTGCAACTGAGTTCTAGTGTAGGAGTAGGAGCTTCTAGCTGCACATCGTTTCCTAGAGGTGAGCATTAGTTACAGTTATTTAATTTAACTGTAATTAGTGTAATTTCGCTTATGATACTGTGATTATGGTAACGTGCTCGGGATCGGGGCATTATAGAGTGGTATCAGAGCTATGGTTACACTTAGTGCACCGGCTTGGTGATGTCCGATCTAGTGGCTCCCTAGGACTGCACAATAGAGAGTCATGCACCTGAATTTTTGGTAGTTGTGTTTTGTTTTATTGGTTGGAAGATGTCTCGCCGAGGCCACAGCTATGGCAAGGCCCCTGTGCCCGACTCCGAGATGGGAGAGGGTAGTGCATGGAGGGGTATGAAACAAGAGTTTGGCGAGATGGTGCAGGGTTTCGCCCTGTCCTTCGGCAGTAGTAGCCGGGATGAGGCGAAAGGAGACCTGTGGATTAAGCAATTCCGACAGTTGGGCGCGCCAACCTTCGATGGGCACGGCACACCAGAGGAGTGTGAGGCTTGGTTCTTGGAGGTGGAGAAGATCCTAGAGCGGATCAAGTGTCTAATAGAGAAGTGGGTCCAGATCACGGCATTTCAGCTCAAGTGTGCTGCGGATCAGTGGTGGAGGACAGTGCACCGCACCAAATTTCCAAATGCGGATCTACTGATGATCTCTTAAGAGGAATTCCGAGAGGCCTTCTATGAGAGGTTTTTCCCTATGCATGAAAAGGATAAGCTGGACAGAGAATTTTGGAACCTGAAACAGGGAAGCCAGGCTGTGGCTGAATATGAATCGTCCTTCCTTCGGCTGGAGCAGTTCTCTCAAGCTGTGGTCTCTGAGAAGAATAGAGCCAAGAATTTTGTGGAAGGACTGACTCCTGTGCTGAGGTCCAGAGTTAGGCATCAGATGCCAGACCTTAGCGGATGTTGTTGAGTTTGCAAGCTGCTATGAGGATGATCATAGGCTATTCCAAAAAGAGTATCCTAAGAAGGAAAAGGGGAGGAAGTCTGTCTCTCGACCTTCTGTCTCTCGACCTTCCATTTCTCAACCTTTCGTCACTAGAGCGCCAAGTTCTAGGAGTTCTGGTAGCTCCAGGAAGAAGCAGAAGCGACAGCCTACGCTTGGTAGAGAAGAGAGCATGGGTTTCAGCCATGCAGGATCTAGTAGTAGCCCATAAGTGGGACCATGTGTAACATCAGGGCTTGATTATCCATTTTTATAATAAACCATGTACTATTTGTAATATTGTGTTTAATGGTTTATTAATGGATAACCTGTTGTTTCTTGGTTGTGGGTGGTTTTCTGTGCATCAGGTTGTGATTTGGGACCTATTTGGGGTTCGATTGGAGGATGCACAGCTGTCTCGATTTGCGTGACATTCTTTTTCTTTTCTTTTCTTCCTCTTTTTCTTTCTTTCTTCCGCGAGCCCTACCTTCCACCATTTCTTCTCTGTCTTCTTCTTCTTCCTCTTCTCCCTCCCGTGCCACCACCGACGGAGGCCCGTGCCTCCCCATCTCGTCCGAC